>JAQFZG010003042.1:0-14627 GCA_034695465.1 Entomobrya nicoleti | reverse complement strand
TTCAAATGTGTGGACCAGTTTTCTAGAACACAACAAGTTCTAACTAATTAAAACTATATTTTGTCAAAAAACATCTGGCATATTAGCACTATAATGTAATATATTTTACATAAAAACGGTAGATTGGCATTGGGTTTATTCAAGATGGGATTCCTTATATGCTATATAAATATGTATGCTAGTGTGTGTAGGAGTAAAATGTGAAGTGTGCTTGTAAGAAACGAAGAGAGATGAATAGTTGTTTAAGGTTAGGAAGAAAGATAAAGAGTGAGTGTCTCTCACTTATTTCGTAGTCATTATCATCATCATAACATTGCATTAAAATATTACATATTACATCATTCCTAACCTACTTTCTAGAGGAATGCTTACACAGCATATCCTCACTGTTTTGTATAAATTTATATTGGTTTTAATTCCATGACCGAATGCATCTTAACCAGATTGACAAACAAGTAGTCGTCAAATAAGATTTTTATATTTAGTGTAGAATAAAATTCAATCTGTTTCCGTTAAATAACACGCTGCACGTTATGCAGATGGTTGGATATTCCGGATGTAGCGTGCTAGATAAAAAGCTAATTCTTATCATTACAAAGGCTTAAAGAAGAGCCCAATTTATTACCAAATATGGAAAAGTTTAATGAATTGTGAAAACAATATTACTAAAAAGTGACAAGAAATCCAGTCCAAGTTCTAAAACGTAATCTAATAGTTTTAAAAGCTGAACTGGTGAATTACAGGGACAATATACACCAATAAATGTTAAATATATATGAACTCATTAAAAAAGAACATGGGCACAATACACATATATTCCCATAATACTTTTTCACCACAATATAGATTAACGAGAGCAGCTAATTTTTATTCTTCAACAAACATTTTTTAATGTTGATAAAAATTTAAATTTAAAATACATGAAAGATTTGGAAATACTCTGTTGATATCATCGCAGTAAAAATATGTTCAACAATTCTTTTTACAAAGGTGTAAAAAATCTTCTGAATGAAGATCTGGAAAAGATGGCAATCTCACCATTTTTTGTTGGCCAGTCAATACAAAGCTTGATTTTTAACACTTCTATTGATGTGATGTGACTGTAAACTGTTCAATATAAACATTTTAGTTCAAATGTACAAGTAAGATATTTTATCAGTTAACAATTTCTGAAACACAACGTGGCATAGATAGTATGACACAAGATCGTTGTATATTTAAATTGCAATCTAATCAACGGAACTAGTGTGAGTTTTGCTTTTAAATATAAAATAAACGGCATGGGAAAATAAATTATACAACATGAGATTCAGAACGGGATGGTGCGTAGCAGAGATGCTGTTCATGCGTACGGTCTTGATGCAATTTAAATAAAACATGAAGTCTTAGGAACATAATATAATTAAAATAATACTTACTTCTCTTTGAGTTTTTATGTTTTCTGTCTGAGAGCTTTGTATTCTTTCTAACTCCAATCATGTTTTCTTAAACCAGTCGTAACGAGTTTTTTCTGGGATGGAGTTGGCATATAGGGTTTTTTCCAGATATAAATCGCTTTGAGATAATGTAATTCAAAAATTAAAAAAGAACTACAATGGCACACAGCTTGGTTAAAATAAGGTTGAAATTTAGAACATCTGTTTTATGGCGGAAATGCATCTGAATTGGATATTGCAAACCAA
The DNA here is from genome assembly GCA_034695465.1 of Entomobrya nicoleti. NCBI lineage: Eukaryota > Metazoa > Arthropoda > Collembola > Entomobryomorpha > Entomobryidae > Entomobrya > Entomobrya nicoleti. Next base: position 12,945 of record JAQFZG010003042.1, on the reverse strand, counting down.
CGATTTACGAACTATTAATATTTGTTGGACAAATGAAATCTAGCTGGGGAAACATAAGGTTTAATCAAATAATGCCGTTTTATTCAATGTGGAATAAAATGTAAACTTCAGTATCCAATCAAACCCACGCTATGCAGATCTTTAGATTTTCTGGATGTAGATATGTAGAGCAACAACTTTTAAAGTTTTTGTCCTCAGTATTAAAAAGTGTACAACAATATTTTCAAAATATTCTTAATGTTGCACAACAGCTCAGATCAATTAGTTTATATTTCAGTTCAGGTCTAATGGATGACGATTTTATGAATTAAAATTTGGTATAGGAATAATTCTTTAAAAAAGTGACACAAAAGCTATTACAACTTCTAAAACGACATTGGTGTTTTAAAAGCCACTGCGGTCGTAACCGTTTGAAAAAATATATTGAAGATCACTAATGTCATAAGCATAAATAGCATAACAAATAAATTCTCTATCATCAAATTAAATACAGTAATTAAGTTATGCATGAAAATGGTTACTTACATAATGCATAAGCTAAGAGTCAAATTGAATCTGAGGGTTATCAGGATGTGCCCTTTTAAACCCACAAGTTTAGAAGTTAAAAAAAATTGGTTGCATCCAATTTCAACAAAAATTTCTTTAATATTGATAGTGCTGACAAAGCTTCTAACTACCAATGACTTTTTCACTACACATTCCATACGATGAAACCAACATTTAAAAAAATACGTTTAATCTTGATTGGAATTTACTTTCAAATGAACCATAAAATGTTTAGTAAAACTGTTTGGCTCTCCCCAGTTTAAATTTTTGCGATGATATCTTTGGAAATTTTTGATACATCTCATTTTACAAACATAACTAAATTTGCGTTTGAAAATTTCCCAATATTACACTTTGGCCTTTTTTGGAAAGATGAAAAGTAGCAATGGTGTTCAAGTGAAATTGCAATGCTGCTTAGAATAATATGTAACATTCTTTGCTATAAACAGTCAAAACCTTGTAAAATGTACTGGCTGTCTTATATCTGATTGCTATTTTAAAGTTGTTGATGAACAAGTGGCCAGGCGAAATTGTTTGTTTTTATACCATTCATCAAATCCTCAAAACATATTGGAGATGAATGCCATAATTTTTTAGTCTTTATAAAAAATCCATAAAGGCAAAGAAAAATTATTCAGTTTGAAAATACACGTGGCTTTAAATTAAGTGGAAGCTACTCACAACATTACTAATCCAGGAACAGCTGAGTGTAATGTAAGCAAAATGTTACTACAAACTTCACCCTACAACGTTTTAAGCATTTAAATTTCTTAACTCGTTTGCTGCAAGTTATAGTTTTTGTGGAAGTATGTGTTGTACTGTTGTATCTGGAAATAATAACTGAGGCATTTCTTTGAACAGTGTTGTGGTATTAAAGCACAAAGCAATCTGCATAAGCAAACAAATGCCAGCTACAAATATATTGTTCTAATCGTCTATGATTTTTTACATCAACAGAAATATTTAGGAACGCAAGATGCCAACATGGCATCATAAAAAAACGTTATTGAATACGGCAGATTTAGTCATTCGAATGCTAAAAAATGTTAACTTAAACCGCTTATATCCAAAAAGTTGAATTACAAATCACACTTGAAATACAAATTTGTTTTAACCAAAATAAGTTCAAATGTATGAATTTATTTGTATATTTCGAATGATCGCAAATATCTCAAATTTTAACGTTGAATCAAAACAATTCTGAAAAATCGTTAATTTTTTCGAAGTGTCTGGCATGTTTGATTCACTAATCAAAACATGTTAGCAGCTGAGCATGGTGGAATCAAGATCAGTAGTAGTTCCCTAAAACCCTAAAAAAGCTTATATAAATAAATCTGATCATCTTTTAAGCGGCCAGTAGTAAGACAAAAAGCATACAGTATAGACACCAAACTAAAGTTGTTGTATTAGATTTGAAATAATTAATTTGGCATAAAATGGTTTTTCTGATTACATATGTCTTACTCTTAAAACCTGACAAAACATTTTAAGTCGTTATAGATCAGATATTTGTTACAATATAATTATTGAAAAGGTCGATAAATTGGCGTTGGTCGTTAGTAGTTTTGATTGATGTACTCCAACACTGACAACGCCGGTAATTATAACAAAGCAGACAAATTATCATGCACCAAATTTAAAGTGCATCCTTCATTACCATTAATAAAATATATAAGCATTGGAGAGTATAACTCAAATTTTCAATTTCTAATTTTTTGTTAGAAAATTTCTAAAGTAACAATTGGATCATTTCTCTAAGCTACAATATCTAGCAGTGCACTTTATATTTTTTTAATGTAGCGTTGAATATAAGGTGATATTCCTACTTGCACTTGATTCATTAATACTTTCCTTTGTATATGATTACTATATTTACTTAATTCTTGATGAATTTTCCTAGTTCTCTCCATACAAAGCTTTGTCAATTTTAAAAACTATAATACGTTCTGCTTAGGAGTTTGTTCACGAAATTTATTCCCATTTTAATTTTAAAAGTCCTAAAAATAAGTTATTGTTACCTTAGAAAATTTAGTTTTTTTCGTAGTCAAGGGCAATATTCGTAAACACGTTTTCGTGATTTGGTGACTTTCATTTGTACTTTACCTGACCTTTGATCATACCAGTAGGAAAAAATAATGGGTGGTATTGAATACAAAATAGTTTTGCTAGTCCGGATTGTCATTAGTACGACACAATATCGAACTATTTAACATCGACGAGTATCAATATTTTTAAATTTCGTGAATTTATTTTGATCTAGGTATGTCCATACATAAATACTCACAATGAAGTTGTCACTTTTGAAAAAACTCATTAAAAATCTGAATCCTGTGGAATACTTTGGATATAGCTACCAATTGTGTAAAATATGCGTTTTCGGACGAAACTGTGATTACCATAATATTGTATTCCGAATGGATTTGTTTTACAAAAAGTTGTCATACGTATTAACCTCCTGTTTCATATTAAAAATTGTGTGTTTATGTTTCTCGGGTTGAAATTTTGACAACCAATCCAAAATGAATTGGAAAGGGATCACTATTGCTTGATCACTATGGCCAAATTCGTGAATTCAAATTATACGCCAGAAGAAGTTGAAGATTTTTAAATAAATATGCATTCAAACAATTTCAAGGGTCCACAAAGATTATGTATGTTGGTCCACAGTTCCAGGAGAGCAGATAAAGTCCTTCTGTTTCTTTGTGAATTACAGTTAAAAAATGTGATGAATCAGTTTTCCTTAGTATAAATTATTTATAAGAAATCAACTAGCAGTATAATTTTTACTATGAACCAAACTTTTGAGACAAAAATTAACTTCAAAATCATCTTGAATAAAACATACAGACTAAGAAAAGCTTCAAGTAATATGAATGTAGACCAACGGTTAAAACCGGTGTTTTGTTTTGCATATGAGTCTTTGGCAAACAACGCTGACTCGTTACTTGAAGAAAAAAAGATAATTGCTGCTATAAAATTTGAATAGAAAATTAAGTCACAGTCCTAAAACGACATTAAGCCAAAAGGCAGTAAATGACTTAAAATAACATTTTTCGTTCGTAAACCAAACATTCTACTATTTTTACGCAATTTAGGTTCCAATGTATGACCCTTTATTGATCTAGGTCTTATCAAAAATAACGATTGTGCTCGATTTACGAAAGTCGAATCTTTCGCTATGAGTTTTCGTTGGTCAAGTGAATTTTGAGGACGTTAAATTAGTACTTGTGCGATTTACCGTAAATTCGACATGTATGGGCCAAAGTGTAAAAGTCCGTGAAGTATAAGTATTTCGCATTGACATGTTTTTTTTCGTACGGAAACTATTTTTACAAAATATTTCTAATCTATTGCGCAGTTGACAATAAATGTTTCCAAAATTAACACCTTAAAAACAAAAAAACCATGAACATATGATTTCAACATAAATGATTTTATTAATAAATTTGCTCACATAGAATTTGGAAAGTAATTCTTCATGCATTTCCAACGTACATATTCCAAACTAGTAAATCCAAAGTTTAAAATTGGCCAACTGTTTGTTGAATGCACTTTTAAATTAAGCATGAATTTGTTTGTGTTACTATAAATGAGTTTTAGTTTCTAAAAATTATAACAATGAATTCATTGAATTAATGTTGCGTTTACATTATTTTTGCTACCATTCGCCCAATTTGGTGATGAATTGTACCTTTTTTCAACGAAATTACATTTATGTACGACGTTTTGGATGACTTTCATTCAGGTCTTCATTTTAAGGTTTTTAAACATTAAAAATTTGGCAAATGTTAATTTTCTGAGCAAAAAATGCTTTCCATTCAATGTGGAATATAAAGCTATTTATAAATGATTATCTTAGACGAAAGTTTTTTCATGCTTTCAAAGTCGATAGCCACATAAAGTAAGTTTAAAAGTTTGTAAAATATTTGTCTACGGCATCTTGAATTTGAATTAATTTATTGAAGTATTAAATTCAAGTGCAACTAATTTAAATGTTTCAAGGACATTTCTTAAATTATAAATGGATGAATTATGGTTCGAACCAACGTATTTAGTCTTTTTGGAAACTGTATACTTGGTTAGTAGTTAAAACAGTTGTGACCTGTTTCGCCATTTGTTTAGTCCGCTTTTAAAAAGGTTCCAAAGTTTTGATTAACGATTGAATCTGTCTGGGTTTCCCGTATATGGTCCTCAAAATAACTCGTTCTGTAAGCATTATAACAAGTATTGCTTTATATTAAAGTTCTTATGGGTGTTAAAAGTCTTGTGTCAATTTTTCATGTATTCTATCCTTTTCTGACATTTTATTAAGTTTTCGCGTCTTTTTCTGATATTCTTTCACTCTGAACATTTTCAACCCCTTTTCCACAAATATTAGGTTCTGTCCAAAGGTTCTTTACAACGTTTGATCCTAGTACCTAAATCTATCGACTGGTACAATAAATTGTCTTGCCCCTTTAAAAAGAATGTAACTGTTAATTGACTGTCTTACTGATACATTTTCGCCGATTTCGCTGTAGACTTCTTACCAATCACTATAAGTACTACAATATCAAGTGTATTGTCAGGTCAATATGTCGAAGCGTTTTTAAATTAGAGCGCTCACATATAGCGCTTGCTGACATTAAATTCAATTGTAATAAGTAGTACTAACGCACTACTATACAAAATACTTTCTAATAATATCAAAAATGTTATGTATTGTTGCTTACATAATGTCACATCTAATAGGGTTTACTTATCTATTTGCTCTCTTAGCCATTATGAACTGTACAAACTTATTCATGCAGATGAAACTGTCGACTAAAGAAACAAGGCATTTTTTGACAACGGCGTCTCCTGTACCAAATATAACCGATTAAAAAATATATCATAGATAAATAGTACAGCTTAGATTTTTATAAATTAATACTCATACGTTATATATTTTTATGTATGTTCGTAAATAATGTTTACAAAATTACTAACCTTGTATTTGGGCAATTTCTAAAATACAAAATGCAAACCAGTAATTATATCTTGTAGAAATACCAATGTAGTTTCAAATATAAGGTAATATTTTAAATCTGAAAATTTAAATAAATATCTCACGTTTCATATTTTTAGATGTGCTTGTTAATTTTATTTCCAAAAGCAATTCTCTTGTTTCCTCCATGCCATCCTTCGGTAATATTTGAAATGCTAATAAATCTGTTCGAGATCTTATTCCGTAAATATAGCCATGAAATATTTATGATTTGAAACATCCTAGAGATAAATGAGATTTGTGCTATTTAAGAGAAGTTTGTGTTTTTCATAGTTAGTTAGTTTGTAGCACTTCATTTCAAATTTGATTGCTTTCTAAGTTTCTAATTTTAATATATTTGGAAACTGCATACTTAAATTAAAGTAATAATAGCAAGAGATATGTTTGGTTATTTTGCTGGTTTATTTGATAGTCACACTTTTGTTTAAAGATGTTGGCTTAAGATTCGATTTTGCCTGGTTGTTATGAAATCTTAAAGTAAGTATTCCCGGTGAGCTGAAACCTTTTAGTTTAGCTGTTGTGAGTAACTTGATAGTTTTCCTGAGATGCTCCGTTGTCATTTTAGGATTCTTTATAGTTATTTTTGGAGCAAGGTGGATGTTCGGAAACTATTCGAATATTTTGAAAATGGGTTACATATATAATTCTACATTAAATGTTGCTAAGTTCCACTTTATAATGTTTTTGTTGATACTACGGCTGCAAATACATATATCAATAATGACAAATCATATTTCACAAGACAGAAACAACAGCTGCTTTTATTAAAAATAAGTAATACTGGGCTGGATTTTTTCATAAATCAATTTTGTTTAACCAGTAAATGTGGACTCGTAATTTCGGCCAAGAAATTTTTTGGAAAATAATATGCATACTAGCCTAATATATTATAAAAATTATAACATAGTTTTGAATACAAGGTGGTATTCAAAACTTGCGACCTTTTGTCGTTTTGTATATTTAGGAATGCTTGTTATTTTTATTTCTGAAAGAATTTAGTTTCTCAGTCCTATAAGAATCTTTGAAATGCTTAGAATTGGATTTGGTATTTCCTTCAGCAATGAAATCTATAAAAAAATAATAAATAGAGAAAATGTACTAAAATTTAGCTTAGAAGTTTTGTAACACACACAAATATAAATACAAATGTGAATCTAACAAATTGGCATAACGACGAATTAAAACAGCGCAATCAAAACAAATTAAATGTTAGATATTCTTAACTACTTATTAACCGATTCAAAACAGCATTGTACATTCGGTTCATCGCTATCCTTAAAAGATATTATTCCTGGTTTAAAACTTAAATTAGTTTACCAGGTCGTTACCTTTGAATGACTTTATTTTTGTTTCGCAATGAATATAATTCCACTCCTCGAGACCAAATCAGTTAGTTTCATGAGTATCTGTCATTAAAATATTTCCAAATAAATTACCAATCATAGCAGATTGTAGATATGAGAATCAAGGTATATTCGAACTCTACTCAAGGCTCCGGAGTCAGTTTGATGTAAAATTGAACTCTAGAAATAACATGTGATATTTCGGTACAGATCTTGAATAAATATGCATTCAGTTCGTTTTAAAGGTCCACAAAAGTTTTATTTTATGGTACAATTTCCAAAAAAATGCATATTGTAAATGCAATTTCTTGGTAGTATACTTGCAGTCATCGTGTAACATTGTGTAATATTTTATTTTAAATGTGTTAGATTTAATGAATGTAAACTGTATTAAAAATTACATTTGCAGTTTTAAACACTACAAAGTTGAATGTTTGGTTGTGAGGTTATCGTGAACATTTCCATTTTACTAATTAAAAGAGTAACTTGCGCAAATAACCTACAATGTAGCAAATTTGGGATATAATGTAAAGTCCATCTCATTACGGTTTCATTGACATATCTTTCCATTTACTAGAAAATATTTTTTTACAAAACAATTCATATTAAATGAGCAGGGGACTGACAATGTTTTTAAATTAGCACTTTATGAAACCAAAACACGCGATAGATATTGTACGTCCATCTTTGTTTCAATTTTATACTGCAGCCTTAGCAAGACGTTTTGAAGTTATTATTTCTAAATCGAAAATCACTTGTCCAGGAGCATGTAAAACCTTAGCATATTTGAGCCAAATCTAGTAAAACATTTGGCCCATCCCCCTGGTAGTGTAGCCACTAAAGAAAGGTCAAAATTGAGTCTCAGCGGTGCATTCATTACTCACTAGCAAATCGATAGCCCAAAAACCTTTGTAGGAACACTCAAATCAAAGGACGACAGACTAGTTTAACCCAAGATAAATAGATAGTACAACTGATATTGTTATAAATAAATATTTATTATTTAGATGTTTTTGTAGAAAGTTTCTAAACTTCCGTTTTGGCAATTGCTAAAAAATGCAAATCAGCCATTGTGTCTCATAAAAATACCATTGTGGTTTAGAATATAAAGTAATATTCTGAACATGCAATACTTAGATCAATGTCCCTTGTTTCATATTTTTACTGTGCTTGTTAATTCATTTCTGAAAGAATTTCTGTCGTAACCTCGTTGGATTTTCTTCAATAAATATATCCATGTAATTCTAATGATATGAAAAATCTTAGAAATAAATGGAACTTGTGTTAACTAAGAGAATTTTGTGTTTTCGCAGTTAGTCGTATCATTCAACAGCATGTTTTCGTAATTGGATAATTTTCAGTTGTAGCACTTGACTTCAAATTCTTTCAAAGATCTTGTATTACTTATGATGCAAATCAATGTTATTTATAAGTCATCACTGGACAAATCCGAACTACTAAGAAAATTTTGTGATAGTGGCCAAAATGATTTTATTATATAAAATCCTTCCATGTTGAATATTTTTCTATTAATTGGATTGATTTCGCTGATAATGGAAACGTTCAGCAAGATGGTATGTAACGTTTTTTATTGTCTTGTCGTTTTCGCAAGTTTATACAAATTACAATTAATCGATCAAAATTCCAAGCTGCAGAATACATTTTTGATGCCGTTATTAAGGTTAATCGTAGTGATTCATGGTTTATAAAATTATTGTACAAGTAATGCATAATTCACATGAGTGCAGCAGAATTTTAAGGTCTCCATGCATGATTCCTTTCCTTTCAAGGCTCAAATATGGTATCTTCAAGCTTTATTCATGTTGAAAATTCATTTGTTTCGCAAAATTCATATTTGTCATTAATTAACTATTACATACGTCTCGTTTGAAATTCGTTGTTTCATTTAGAATCAGATTAATTTAGTCGTCGTTGAGTTACAAAGTCTAGATTAATCACAAATCGATTATAATAACTTGTTTATTTAATTTGATGCAATTACCATGCGGCTACAAATATATTGTAATATTTCTAGCTGAAAACTTTGGGTAAACTCGTTTTTTTGATAGGACCCATTGAAAATTTCACTTCGATTTAAAGTTTTAGCTCAAAACAATTTAAAACAAAAAACCGTATAATTTAGTATTAAGTTGAAGCTGGACAACTCATAAATTCCATGCAGTACACAATTTATTGATTGGCAATTTCACAAACTCAACCAAATTAATTAATCATTAAACAATTGATATATGTTATTGATACATAATTTATAAGCCACAAATTCACAAAAAATATACAAATTAGTTAGGAATATAAGGTGATATTTCTGACTAAAACTATTCACTTAAATTAACTGTTTTTATCAATCGAGTTAATTTATATACCGTTTCCTGCTGAATGTTCCTTGGTCTCTTGATGTGGGAAGCTCTTTGTACAATATTTTTTCACATCCCAGTTCAAAAGAAGCCTGGTTTGCAATTTATAAGCAGACTTTGACTGATCCTGAATTTAATTGTTTTTTGAACAATTATAAGGCATGCAAACTAATGTAAGTTTATTGTGCCATATTTATGGAAAACACTTTGCATTGCGAAAGTGTTTTAAATAGTTTCCTAATCGTAACCTGTCTTGAGAAAGTTCAATTCCTTATCTACAATTAGCATAATGGTACAATATGCGGCTTGTTGGGGGTCACTTTGCTTGACTGGAAAAACTGTATACCACAAAGAACTGAAGCTTTGCCACATTTCGGTTTATTATTTGAAGTGTTTTTCCGAATTTTGGAAAGAGTTAAGTGAAAATTCCAAAACGACGTGATAATGCAATAAAATGTCTTCACATTATATATATCTTTAGAGTCGTCGCACTCGCATGTTAAAATGTTGACAACATTCGCCGTGTTTCGTTTGCATTCGACACTGCTTCAATCAGTTATTGAAAATGTCATATGCACGTTTAATTGAACCAAAATAAAAATCCGCTGAAGTTAACAGAATTCGATACAATCTGAAATATTTAACTATCAGATTTTAAAAATTACATTGCAAATCATGTAGTAGTAAACGTGATTTATAATATTTTAGACAAAATGGGTGGACTTCACTAAATAGTAGCGTTATAACTTTTTATCGTGAAATTATTCCCGTATTTAAGATGGACTATGGTATTTGAATTGTCATGTATACTACTACATATCCCTTAGATGATGTGACTACAAATATAATGTAATATTTGTATCTCAAAACTTCATAAAAACTTATTCGGTTTTTTATCATTTGGGCTGAACTTTTTAGTGATTCATTTCTAGTTTTGTGAGCTGGAGATAAAGTTTTAAGTGTTTTGAATTCGTCTAAAGAGTATTAACAGTCAGTTTTATTTTTAAAACGGTTATAGTTGATTAAATATTATATATTTGTTAAAAACTATAAAGGAAAAACAATACCTGGTTACTGCAACGCATATGTGCATAAGTATGTTGATTTTCCTATGCTTAACCAAATCAAATATTTAATTGCGTTGATTTATAACTGATCAGTAAGTAATTAAAAGGTTCGAAATCATTATAAGCTAATAGCAACCAGAGCCATAGGATTAAAACATTTTAGGTAGATCAAAAAAATATTTCACACCAATTCGTTTTGGAATCTTAAATTTACAAATCAAGTCAAATCGAGTCAAATTTTGGACAAATCATATCGATCGACACTACTATAAACTGTTAAATCAAAATTTTGACATGAATAGATAAATAAGTATTTTTTAAAATACTTCAAATAAAGTTTTTGGTTTGATAAAAAAAAAGGTTTTTTCAACTCAAACCAAAAATTAAGTGTTTTATGCATGCGTAACCCTTAATGCTACTGTTCATACGTATAAACACGAAATAATCCTAAATACTTCCTCAAAGGAAAAGACTCACCTGATATCTTGGCAATACTGACAAAACTAGAGTAATTCAAAGTTGTCAGATCAGATAGAAAAGTAACAGTAAACGTTTTTCCAGAACATTGCATGCATGTATATTTGTAATAATGGATTTTACATCATCAGCCAGGTTTTGTTCAACGAAGACTTTCAGTGTAGCACTTTACTGCAATTGACCTATTTTGGTTTTCATTTCCTTTAACACAATAAGTCTAGAATGCCCAAAAAATTTGGACTTACTTAATATTAGAATGGACAATTAAAAAACAAAATTTCTTTTGTTGGTCTGTAAGAAAGTGTGTTCAAGTGGCGTTTCATTAACGAGCTAATATTTTTGTGCAAATGGATTATGCCATGTCAGTGTTGAATACGTGTTTGTAGCGTTTTATAGAACGGCACTTAAACGAATCAAATGATTATAGTAAATACAAGTCAATTTATCTCGTTACTATATTGTAACTTGAATATAATATATAAAGCTCGGTCTTAAAGGTATCAATAATTGAAAGTCTATATCAAATTGTTACAATCGTTTAGTTTATGGATTATCATGGCTTAAAAAATTAGTTTTGTTGTACAAAAATCTATAACTAAAATCAAAAGTAATTTTACTGGGACAAAACCATTATTTATTACCTTAGTACATAAGCAAATTATATAATTGGAGGAGAGACTTCGTTCATATTTGTGCAAAACGTTTATGTATTATTAGTTAATATGGCAACAAGGTAAATTGCATACTAATGTGTATTAAATAAAATTAAATAAATATTATAATGATTCAAAAAAAATTGTTATTTTTCAAAAATTAGAGTAATATTTACTTCAAGAAATTATTAGAGTAACATTAATTTTAAGCAGATGTAATAATTCTCTGTTAAATAAAAAAAATGTATCAATATTGTTTGTTAAATTTGGATCTGTTGCAGAACCTATTATTTGAAATATTAATAAATATGTAAAAATTATAATCAAAAAGTAAATAATACGCAAATTGTGTTCGTTTGTTTGTACTTTATTTTTAAAGCATTTTATCCAAGTCATCATAAGATTTGTGTTACCACTGCATCCAAATCAAGCTGTTTTATAATCCTAACATCTAATCAAAGTTTGTACATGTAACATTTGTTATCGTCGTCAACGAAAGATATACTTTACATTGGATTCAAATTTCCTCCGATCATACTACGTTGTTCTGTTTGCTGCAAACGGGCCACTATAAATATATGTTTCAGATATTGTTAGGTTTTTAGATGATTTTGAATTCCCTATACAGTACTCATTAGTCTTTATGTATGATGGTGTACATTTTACGTAAATGTTTTGCATAAGCGGGTTAGCAATTTGAAGCAGTAATGGTTGCATAAAAGGCAATGCATGAAATAAGCTGTTATAAAAATAGGCATCGGTAAGTGATGATTAGAAATAGGATGGTCGTTTATATTGCATATTTACGTAATAGAACTAAAATATAACTCCTCTCAGTACTATTTACTTCGAAATAGACATACTATTTATACAAAGATAAATCCTATACGCAATCATAAAAAATATGTACAAAAGCATTCGTAAATTCAAGACTCCTCTGTTGATACGTACTTAGTTTGCTGTACTGCTTGGAACACACTATTACATGAAGCAAGGGTATGTACCAAGCATGAAAATCATTTTGAGCTTTTGGATGTACATATATACTGTATTCTTTGCGTATAGCTGAATCTGCAACGTTATTGAGATTATATTTGAAAAATATATAAGAAATTGTACACTTCTTGCATCATTTATTTTTGTATTATGTGATCTATCTGGCATTCCATTTTGCAATGTAAGCGGTACTACAAACCTCTCATGATCATATGCTTGTTCAGTTGAATGTTAACTTATTTATCTTAGAATATTTTATTTATAACAGTAGAACAAAAAACTCAGCTTTTTCAAGATTACTATTATTTCAACACAAACACTAGACGTGACAATTTTGACTTTGTGTCAAACAGTCGGAAAATTGATCACAATTTTGGACCTTATGAGATTTAGATTTAGATTTATTGATCAAATAAGAGTGGCAATACATTACAAAGATAATGATTGAAGTACTCAACATCG
>JAQFZG010003041.1:0-14628 GCA_034695465.1 Entomobrya nicoleti | reverse complement strand
TAAAAAAAAGTTCGACTAACAAATTTCGTCTCCATATATTCGTTTAAGATGAAGGTATACTAAGAAGAAGTCGACTCCAGACCCGCTGATGTGACATGCGATCAGAAAGTTGTCCGTTGAAAAATACATTACGTGTATGGCGTTTAAAACGAACCGAAACGTTTTAATTACATACAGCAAATGCATTTTCCAACGGACAACTTTCTGATCGCATGTCACATCAGCGGGTCTGGTCGACTCTATTATTGCGTCCCGGTAAGATGGCTAAGACTAAGATGTTTGGTGCATCGACATGTTCTTGTGTAACATTGAATGGAGATATAAAAGTGTGTGTCACACGTTAAATAATATTAAGTTGCATAAGAAATGTCTATAAAGTATGGTTAGAATTAGAATACATAAAATTATTTAAGTCGCAGAAAAATGATGCATAAGGGCACCATTATCCCTGCAGTTCAAAAACTAATTACAAATTGCTGGTGGCGAAAACTCCAAAGAGAAATACGAGATACTAAAACATTGAGCAATATTACGGAAGGGTTGGAGAGAAAACTAGTAAAAAAAAATTTGCATGTGAATGCCATTCAATTTCAGTTGGAATGTAAAAAAATAATATTTATGATTCCTGAACAAATAAAAAATGAGTTATGATTTTTAAACAGTTCGTCGTAGAATTTTAGTCGCAGTATCTAACTAAAGAACGTTTGTATGTATGCATATTGTGCATGTATGTTTTGATAATCAAATTATTCAAGAGAAAAATATGTAATTTGAAAAGAAAACAAAAACTAAAAACCATTTTCCTGCTTTCCTGTAACCTCAAGATATTGTTTTTTAAATCAGCATCTTCCCTACTCAACAAACTGAGCTACCATTATTATTTAGTTCCCTGAAAAATGAAAAACTTCAAAGTAAAAACGAAATAAAAGATTTCTGTTTTCGTATATTGATTATTTTCTCAGCAGTCGCTTAAAACTAATCAATGTGAAGCAAAATTAGGATCTGTTGCGCCTTTTTGTGAAAGCAAACAAATAAAAACTATATGTTTTCATAATTACTCGACTCGTGTTGTTTTAAATTAATTGGATTCTATTCTAGCACTGAATATATCAAAATGACTATACAGTTGGCATAATGGCACTTTCTTATGATTTTTGGCATAATTACTTTCCATTTTAGCCATGTGTAGTTAGTTACACCATACAATGCAGTTAATAAACAGCTTCACAAAACAAACTGAAAATCATAAATAAAATTCAACTTGCCAAAATTATTTTTGAATAAATTATAGCAACTCGTTACAATCAACTTCCCGAATTAGTGTACGCCATATTTACATTTCAAATTTTCCCCTTTAAATAAATTGCATGCTGTAAATCATAATGAAATTTAATGAAACCTATTAACTTCAATTGAAGTAAGAAAACAATAAAACGTTTGCGGGGTACCTATACATTTCCAGTTACAATATTTTTTTCTCCATAAGTTAACGTGTCCGTGTTTGTGCTCAGAAATAAATAAAGTAAATTCGAATGTGTACTTTGATAAATACACATTGATTGGATAATAGCGTGAGACGAGTTAAATAATACGCATGGAAAATTTTCCCCTCGTGTTAATCCTTAACACAAGCGAAGAAACCTATATATTATGTATTTATATTCAACAAACAATTTTCCTGTTTGTGTGGTGTGTGGTAAGCGTAAATGTACACCAAGAGAAATTACTTTCGTCAGCGACATTCTAGGCGGTGCACTAAATCATTTCGGAAGCCCACATTTTCACGGGTCTTGAATTGTATCTCCGTAATATTTCTTATTACATATTACCACTTTTACTTATATGATAAACTATATACATAGTAGTTTACAGATTAGGAAAAGAAAGAGAGCGATATAGTGCATGTGAAAGGAAGAAGAGATATGGCGTAAGGCACAATAATACATAATGCATGGTTGCATGTATTCATGTGTCATAGTCAAGGATTTCCTGTGAATGCATTTTCTCTTCTCTCAGGTACTACTACACCCCATAAACCATATTTCCACACTTCACGCTACTTATTTTGTGAATAGCATTATATTTTTTTCTTATTCGCCTCCTTTCAAGGAAATATGTTCTCATACCCGACATTCTTCACCTAGATAACCGCCGTATCTTTACAAATCCATCCTCAACACAACTGTTCCGCAATATAAAAAAACAACCACTCGACAGCAACAACACTCACTCTATCCCATATTACTAATACCACCGTCACCTTCTAAACACGTAGAGGTAGAATAACATCAAAACTTCTTATCATCATCGTCATAATAACTCGTCGAAAAAATTGAAGCCTTCAAAGGATTCAATTCAGTGCAGCATTAAAAAAATCTATATTCCATGGTTCATAACAATACTTTTTTTCACACTCAAACCAGACACAAAAAAGTAGAGTTTAAGTAAGGTAGATTGATCCTTGAGCAAACAGCCAACAGCAAAATAAGAAAATGGAGAAGGGAGACACGCAATGAGTTATGCCTCTTATTTGCCTAACATCTATCTATAAATTCCATACCTATTTAAGCATTTTTAAATACAAGAATATCATACTCCAGAGATGCTCACCATTCAAATATTGCTTACTCTCATATCATATCCATACAATGTGATGCGTACACACAAATGTATAAAGAATATAGCACCTTAGGCTTTATTAAAAACGCCCGCTCCACAAAAGCACAATACAACTTTCTTCATAACGGAATATAAATATATAGTCTATTTATTTTTTACGTAAGTTTGTAGTCCTCCCATCATATAATGCTTCCCTCCCCTCACACTTTACTTATAAACGATGATGACGATGACAAAGCGGACTAGTAAACGATCAAATCAAAATTCTGTTTGCAGTTGTGCGAGAGGCGCTAAACGGAACTGGTTCGTTGACGCTTGAGGAGGGAGAAAGTTCAATAACAAGCATGGCCTGCTTCTAATACAAAATACACCATATTAGGGCACCTATCGAATCGAAAATAAAAAATACACATTATCAAGTTTATAAGTCTGGAGTACATATAAATATGCCTTTGTATCCAACCAGCCAGCGCACAGAGAGGTAAAGAATAAAATAGAAAACAACGCCTTAGACAACAAAAGAAGAGAAAATGCGGACACATGAGCGACCTTACTTGGTAATCCAAAGAGGCAAGCAAGCTAACATTCTCTCGCCTTGCTAAGCTGTTTTGTTATAAAACGAACGAAGGAGGAAGAAGGAAGTGTTCGGTCAGGTTTGAATTTCCTCATCGGAATCTCCTTCCCTTACAAACCTCATATTTCATGCGAGAGAACAAGTGAAAGGAGGAAAAGCTTGCACATCCTGTTTTCTTCAGAATAAACATAGAGCTACCAAAAAAATATTGGGTTATTTTCTTCGTATATATTTTTTGCAATACAGGAAAAAAGGAGGCAAGAGGCAAGTAGGAACATCACCACGATTTTCCTCTTTATTCTTTTCTCCTTGCCCTTTTCGTCTCGCTTCACACGGCTTCATCGAACAAGTCTTAGCAAACAGTCTGTTATACTTTTGAACGAATCTTTCAGTTGAAGGAAAAAATCGAAAAAAATAATATATTAATATACACAGCAGCACCAATGATGTAATGTACAGCATGCTATTCACTACGAAGAAAACAATGGGAATGAGAGAAAGTTCCATTCGGCTTCTCTCTCACCTCCTACGCTTCTCCATAAGATGCGTGCCAGGGAATACCATTTCCTTTGAGAAATTATGCGTGTCTAGCTATGTATATGTATGTGTACATAATTCTGATCATCATACTTTTCTAGTTGCTTTTGCCTTTCATTGTTTATTTCTCTTTTTGGTTTTAGCTTTGTTTAGCTAACGTGAAGAAAAGTAATACATTCCATAATGCATATTAGGTATTTCTTTAGCTTTATGTAAAATTCTAATAATATAATTCTGACAGCAGACAACCCTATTTTTCTCAGTTGGTTTATTTTAAGCCCAGCCTGGTGCTTTTTTCTATTTGTTGTATGTTTTCCCTATTCTATCACATAACCATGTTAAGCACAACTAACCTAAGCACGCCACATTCTTAACTTCATCAAAAATATATAGGCCATCATGTCAGTTTCATGCATGCAAGCGCACATCACTTTCTCCAGAAATATATTTCTAGCGAAAAATTATTTTGATTGCATGGCAGTGTTAATTCTTGTTAATGTTTTTTCTTTATTAAATATGGCAAATGGTTTTCCCATTTTCACGTTTTTTTTCAAAAGCGCAACCAAGTTCATTGCTCGCATCATGCATGCGGACATGGAGAGCAGAGAGCTAATCATGAATTTGCCAAGTCATAGTTAATGAATGACTATAAAAAATGCGCACGGGTTTTTGGTAATAACGTAATGTGTATTTAGTACGCTTCATTTCCAGAGTATTGAAAAAGTAATGAAAGGTCTTAAGAAAAAAACAGCATGACAGATGTGGTGGGTTCCATGGGTGGTATGGGAAAGGTGTAGATGACTGCTGCAAAAGAAACATGCAGACTAGAATAGGCAATTAACGAATTTAACAGAACATTGGTCACAAAATATTTTTTACTTCTCTTTCCAAGAAATTGAGTGGTCGTGTTCTTATTAAATATGCGTAAAAAGTTTTCCTCTCCTTCAAAACCATTTTTCAACTCGCAGTCTTCACCTTCATAAAAGAAAAAAAACTTATCTTTTGACTTGGATACTAACGAGAAAGAACAATGTTCCAAAGCATATCACAAGTAAAAGTTGTGGTGGATATGATGGTTTTGGTTATTCTACTACTGTAGAAGTCCGCCAGTGCCAGAAGAACATGCATTTCATACACAAACACACACACACGTCATGTAAATCAAATATAAATGACAACTCGCGCATTTCTCCTTCACACACTTCCTCTCTTTATGTACGAGTCCAACGCAGACGTGTACACATTTGCCAACTTGTTTTGTTATATCATTGTGGGCTTTTTACATTCCTTTTTCAAGAAGGGTAGTACCACACAACGAGAAATGTATGTTGGTTCATAGAGAAAGACATAAATTAGCTACAGAAAAGGCAAGCAATTTATTAACAAAGCAAACGGTAAAAAAGAGAAAATGTACTGTGCTTTCTCTTTTTCTCCGAATTGGAAGACTGATGGAGGTGAATAATCTGCGTGTATCTCGTGGGTCACATACATACCTCTTCTTCTTCCATCTGCCTTTATATCCTGAGTAAGGAAACTATAAAGAGAACAGTAATAATATTTTGTTATATTCTGATAAAGATGGTGGTATGCGTAGGACGAAAATGTACTAACTTCCACAGCGCTCATTTTTCCAACCCCTAAAGCTTATCATGGAGACGGCTCAACTGGCTGTGTAAACCCAGGAGAGGAAAAGGGAACAAAATCGCCGTACACATATGCATGAAGAAGGAAAAGAATTAATATGAGTGTGTGCGCTTTTTTCTCTCTACATTCCTTTGGTGGTGGTGGTGGTGGTAGTGGAGAAGGGCGACGGGAAAATAACTAATATAAAAAGTGGAGGCTCATACAACAAAATATATTTTTGTTCTGTTAACTACTCCGATATAATTTCAGTGGTGGAACGTTGGACGTGGTCTTAACGAAACGAAATGCATACGAGGAGATGTGAGACGCAATAGAATTAGTTCCAAGTAGTCTAGTGGGTTTTCCTGCATGTCGGAAGGAAATTAGTCAAAAAAGCGGGAGTTGTGTGTACCGTCATGGTTTCATTGTCTTCTCAAAATGTCTACATACCATGTTGGAGGGAGAGGGAATGTGTGTGGGAGAAAGCGGGAGTAGTAGCGAAAGTTGTAAAAGTTGCGGTGGTGGTAGTTTTAGTAGATAGGCCTGACATACGGTGTATAAATGGAAGACTTAAACCTTCAAGTCAAAGGAAAATGGGTAGTTTTTTGTGTCTTTCCCCATTTCTCTTTTTCTAGTGAGCTGTGTGAGAGATACTTCCCTGCATAATATTATATAGTAGTCTTTAGAGACGGAAATACAATTAATTAGCTTGGAGAAGAGAGACGGCCTTTTTTCTTCAACTTTTAATTGTATGATTTCGCCGATTATTGTCCATGCTATTGTGCATTCTTCTAAGTATACCTATGTGCAATATACTTGCTTTGTGCCGTAAATTAAACAACATGCATGATGGTGGGGGTATCCGTAAAAATGTGCATGCAGATAAAGCAGGGTAACAAGAAAGGGGAGGTTCGGAATGAGAATGATATTTAGTTTACTTTTTTGGTACAGCGCCGACTACCTCCACAAACTGATATGTAGCAATGCATGTATGCATGCAATGTATATGCAAAACAAAAAACATATTCGGATAAAAATTGCAAAAGCAAATTTCACTTCACAGTCATGTATTTATTTGCATGCATGAATTAACGCTGTTGTTCGCACATAACCTGATAAGTGAGAAAGCCTTAAGCACATTATGCAGATTTACAACTCGCAAAAATACAATGCATAGTATGTATACGTTATGTTTTGCATTGCTTAAAATAAATGCAAAAGTTCCTTCACGCTTTTAGCTTGTCAAAACTGTCAAAACACGTCAAAAGGAATATATTTCACTTACCAAATACAATCATCCTAGCTGCTTCAAGAGCGTCCCCTATAACCAAAGGGAAAGATTGAGAATATGATCAAGTTAATGTACTAACCAACACTATTTACAAGAATAAAATAAAAAAGTCAAATTATTTCTTACCTTCAAACGTCGATACGTGGCATATCCAGTTTCCTGTTTGGAAGTTGAAAAGGACATTGGTTATTAGGAATAGCTTTATCGCATTTGTATTATCAAAGAGTAAGCACTGAAATTTTGGTTATATATTTTTACCGGATAATTCAGTCGTCGGTCGAATAATTTGAAGAGCTCGTCTAGCCTTGTAGTCGTCCCCATCAATGTGATAATCCAAATTAAGTTTCCCCTTCAGAATGCCCAGACTAATTGGCTTGCTATTTGGAATCCATTGGTAGACCTGTGTTTGCTTGTTGGTGAAGTACCATTTGACAACTAAACCCTTTTTCTCGTGATCCTCGATGCTATAGTCGCAATCAAGTATCACAGATTCCTCCGTTCCATTACGCACAATATGAGGGACTGATAGACTATTTATGCGAACTGCTGAGACACCTGCGAATTGAGAACAGTAAAACATTTAATTTTTAATTTCAAGTCAAAGTTCATATATACAATATACTCTATAAAATATCTAAAAAACCCTTTTACGAAGCCTTTAAAACATTGATATTGCAAAGTTACACAGCTTTAAAAGCACTGGACAATCTAAAGTACACTAGTCGTTTGCTTTTTCTTTTGTTTTATTCCTAAAGGACCACTGGAGCAAGGTCTAAGACTGAGACGCACATGCTTTTACCATTTATGGCTTTTACATAGTTTATGGAAAGCACAAACCTATCGATACTACACCATTTTTGTTTTTTCGGGAAATGTTCAAAGTACATTATTAATGTTTGTGCAGTGTGCAGTGTATCCAGTAAGTACCTTTAATAATATGAAAGGTGAATTGTCAAGTAGGGAATACATGTACATTCATCCGCCATTTCTCTTTTTATACCATTGTTTTCAGCCAAAAAACTGGCCCTGGTACTGTTGTCACTGTTGTTACTTTCGATTTCTGTCAAAGGAAGGACAATGACTTGGAAAACAAAAGGGAAACGAACAGTGTTCTAGGGTGTAGCATATATGCATTAATGTCCCTTGCTATGAACACGATTGTTGAGCAATAGACTTCTGGAAAGGAAAACAAGAAAGCGTAAAAAACAAAAACTTTTTTGTTTCTCTAGTTTTGCTTTTCTTTCTTATACCTCAAAGGAATTGCATTCATTTAAAATTCACGAGTCACCAACAAAATCTCTAACAAAGGCGAAAAATTTCGTTTTCTTTATCATTCATTCTCTCCCAAAGATGCATATATACGTAACATGCACACGCATTTCAACCAACTAATGAGTTTGGACTAAGGGCTAGCGACTCCATCGAACAAAAAAAGAAGGGAAAGTGCCAACGAGAGAAAGTAGAGGTGGAATTAATATAACCTTGACATTGAGAGAAACAAGCCCACAGCACACTTATAGACTTCCAACATATTTCCTTTTTCACATATAAAAAAAGTTCACAAAAATGTATTAGTGAAATACAGCCCATAATGCACATTAAATGTTATTCGTCCTCCAAATTTCATTCAAGGACAGTCAGACCTATTCGATTCTTTTTTTACCAAATAGTTTTCTTTTATTCCAGAACAACTCGAATACAGAAAACATGTCGGTTTCAATTCAACTTACTCTCTCGACAAGCAGGAAAACTTAAAGTCATTATATAATCTACATACACCAAATTACATATTTCATAGGAAGAACTACAGTAGCATACCGTAAATGTTTTAGTATAGTGGATTTACGACTTGAGACTGGTATTATTGCCGCTAAGAACTGAAAAAATGTGATAGAAATTGAGCATCATTATCATCATCGGGATTATAGGAACTGCAGCAATGTGATACTACACATGGTTATAGCTAATGGCATTGCAAAGTAAGGGGCAAGTATTGTATTTTAGCTATACACCTAAAAGTATGCAAACTGAAACAAACAACATGCACTTTCACTATAAAAAGTGTAAAAGATGCAATATTCAATGGGCAACGGGAAACTCTGAAGCTCAAAGAAATGAGAGGGTGGCATTGCCATTATTACCACTATATTATGTACAAGGACATGCTGCATGGGAAAAACCAGAGGAATTTCTCCTTCCTTGTTTAATGGGGAATATAAGACTACTACTATCCATAACAATATAAATGTGATTTAAGTATTTAGAGCAAAATGAACACGATTTTCGTGGGGATATACCCAAATCAATATGCATACTTGATGGCGCATTTTATGTTGAACACGAACACATAATAAGTGTACGCATATGAAAAACCGTTTAAGCAGTTTGTTCGTAAGGCTGCGACTAGATCGCTGACAAATACCTTTTACCGGGGCCACACACACTTTCTAAGAGCCAAACTTGAAGGATTTTTACGCGTATGTGTATTTAGACGTTATGGTTCTTCTTGTGACATGACTTCATGCAACATCACTCCATCAAACCCAACCACTTTACTTGAATACTCACTGTTGCTTGCGTTCAAATGAATTGGTAAGAGTGGAGTTGACTGAAATTTTGCCACACACCATCACGCTCTTAACATCACGTACAGCTGTGGAGCAAAAGGATTGATGATGTTGGCTACCAATATGCCTTGGCGTGTGCTCTATGTACATTTCTTGCAACCTAAACCCTCTCATTAAATATATTGTATGAAATGCATACATGGAGGCAATGCAACTAAAATTTTATATTGCACGAAGCCTAAAACAATAATCATATCATTAAAATGAACTGCCTCTTTTTCTCTCTCTCTCCAGTTTACTTTCTTGCATGCTCATCTATTTATTTATTTCACGGTAATTTCTGGAACACATTTATTTCCTGGTTATAGTCCGATCATAAGAAAAGATTATTAAAAATATTTAAGATAGTGTGACTCAAATGAGTTTCATTATTCATTTATAGAATTTAATTTTGCTGACTGGTTCAAGTGACGTGTATACGACAAGCGCTAAGTAAAATGTTTTATTTATCCAATGCGGAATTTTTTGCAATAAAACGAAAGTGGTCTGCAGCTCGACATAAGTCGATAGCATAATAAGAGGATTAGGTTTATAAATGACTAAAATGACACAATTATTACAGGCAGCATGCACATTTGCCACACAAAAAAATTGCAATTCACATCACGTTAAATACGCACGAAATCCGTTTGAGTAGTCATGCAAAAATTTGATCATATCATTCATATCAAACATATCTCGAAAAGTATAACACACTATCAAAGTTCTGCCAAATTTATGACACTCATTTTATATATTTATTGCAGTGGGTTAGATATCAGCTTATTCTGACACCTTCTCTCATAAAACTACTTTAAGCTATGAATTTGCTAACCACTTATCTAGATAAATACCTGATTTTCTAGTCCACGGAATTATGTAGCTCGATTTACTACCCATACTACTGCAAACGTATATTAATGGCAAGAGCAGATCGTCTACCTAGTGCCAATAGTCAAGTGTGGATAGCATTAGTAAGTAGTAATGTAAAGCAAGTAGCCCTTGACTGGCTTGGCTGATTCAGAAAATGAAACTTTTACTGTTTTCACTGACTTTACTGAAACTGTAATACCACAGCTCGTTTTTTTCCTGACGATTGCATGCTTTCATCCCATTTGAGCCATAACTAAATTTCCATGTGATTTCAACCATTATTTCCTCATTCTTATAGAGTTTAAGTGGGCTCCTCAGCTAGTGATTGTACACTGGACTGGCTTGCACGCAGCATATAGCCCACATTTATCCTAGCAAAAGTAACCTGCCGTTTTACTACTGTAATAGCCCATATTAGAATTATAGCAGTGAGCATAGCAGGAAACAAGCAAGGGAAATTCCATAATATCATGAATGCCATAACACACATAATTCTACAACCATTATTATGCCTTTATGCATTTGTTTTCCAGGAGAATGATCATGCAAATATTAAGTTTAAAAGTTATAGGGTCACTATACCCATATTTTCTTCAAATTTTCTTTCAACCTTCATAAAGCAGCACTTGATATTAAACTGCACAATTGTGCATATAATTATAATAACGGCTCACTCAACCATTCTTTCAATCATAAACGCTATAATTATACTATGTATTCATGGTGTGGACTGGATAGTTCCTTTGGTGTAGTCACATTGATACTGTTTCTGATATTAAGTATGTATCGTGTATAAAAAATAAGAACCCTTGCAATCATATTCATGTGGTGGCGGATTGTTAACTGACTGGTAGCAGCAACTCGGTAACACAAAATATTATGGCCATTATTGTTATCAGATACAAGCTGTGAATTCTCTCATATTATACGATACGTCCATTAGTACAATAGAAATAATAATATTATTATACGGTCATTTCTCCTTGCGCTTGGTCTTTTGGTATCAAAAGTGTGTGTATGTCTATCCAACATTTGCTTAAAAGTGGATTTATTGGATGAAGTGAGCTTAATTTCTTGTGATCATGCTTTCATTCTTTACTCTCACAGCACAGCCCACAAACTATTAAGTTTGTAGTTCATTTATGCTTATCCTTTGTATTCATTGCTTTTATGTATATTATGCATGGTCAGCAGAAAAAGCTGTTTTGTTTTCTGTGTTGCCACCAAAGTCATAAACCGAAAGTTACGATGAGGATATAACTTGTAGTAAACGGAACCTTTTTAATTACACATGAACTTGCACTTAACGCAGCTCAACAATCATAAATTTAGTACAAGTGTGTACACAAGAATCTCCTAATAATACGTTTTATATTCTCGGTAATGTACCGGTTTAGTGTGCATAATATAAATACATATTAAACTCCCCAACATTAAGTGAAGCACATGAACAATTTTATGATGACTAATTCACGTTAAAATTTGAATTTATTATACATCATCAATTAGTCTACGGCATAAACTGTAAAAGTAATCGTACAAAAGCACTGTGCTGGTGACAAAATAATTGCTGGACTGAATAAAACCTATGAATTTAATTACTCGTATTTGATATTTTTGCAGGATTTTCATGAAATAAGCAACATGTTTGACACGACAACTCAAAAAGTACGAAACGCCTTTGAGGAATTTGCAACGCGATGCAAGTAGTGCCGCATATTACAATTACATACGTGACTGGTGGATTTTGGATTTTCTTTTACGCGTTCACATCTTTCCTTTTCGTGTCGATCAATTCTGAATGTATTATGACGAGAATATTTGTTTGTAAAGATCGTATTTAATATCGAATAGAGCAAGGCATTCATGGATGGTTTTAAGTTCAGAAACGAATAAAAGGCATTCATAACCACCTCAATAGCTCAACGCATATCGTGTTTTGCATGAATTTAATCAGTGAGAAAATGTTCTAGCCACGCTCCGTATATTATTCATTATGAGATGACGCATGCGATGATATGATAAGAATTTTACACACTGTTTATCGCAATGCGTATTGCGTACTTTGTGCAGCCCCACACATCAGCAAATATATTACCACCATGCCACCCTCACCCTGAAAATCTGACTCCTTCGTTTTATATGCATTTCTTCTCATTACGTTGTTGGTTCTCTCTCTCTCTCTCTCTCAAGTAAATGTGATTAATTTAGTAGAAGTTTAAGTTTTAAGCTCCCTAATACAATAACCAGCTTTGAGAAGCCTTTTAAATGTTCACGTCATAGATATATCTATAATTCATATTTTAAGTTTATTATATCACGCGGAGGAGAAAAGGAAGGAGCCGAGTAGAAACAAACCAGGTGCCTGCTATACACACATTATCTCATTCATAAACTTTCTTATTTTCCTGTAGTAGGTCGGTCTCGCAAGCACACGAAACCAATCCACGTACTGAACTTATACTCAAAATGTAGACTAGAGTTGTTCTTGTGTGATCTTTTAAGCTGGTGCCATAAGCTGCGACGCGGCGATGACAGGATCATTAATATTCTTTACAGTGGTGGTGTTCTTTTCTACTTTTTTTGTTTTGTTCGAAAACAGCAGAAAACGCGGAGACAACAGCTGAAGAAAATTAAGTTCTTTTTTCTTGCATTGGCATTCAAATATCATCCTGTTGAGACATTAGAGCAGTTACCAGTTCTATATATAAAAGGAAAGGATGCAGTGACACGTTATTTTTGTCACATAAACCTACAGAATCAATCAATAGCCATATAATACAGACGAACTCAGAGTGCTATTATGATGTCTACAGACTCCCCGCATAAAAAAACTAGTTCGGACAAGTTCAAGATATTGCCCTCAGAAAGGATTCTGAAGAACAAATAACATATTACTCCTCACCTTTATGAACAATGAACAGCTATTCTTTCTAGTAGACTATTTCTACCACCAGTCATAATAAGCATAAAGTTTTATTTTTATACCAGCTTTTCACAGATCACCAAATAACGAGACCATCTTGTTGAAGCTTTCTCAGGGTAGTAGAAAACAGGATCAGAGAAGGAAAAGGATCGATGTGGCTCCCGTGAAAATGTGAATTGCCATGTAAAAAAAGACATCATCGTCACATTGCAGACATACTCACAAACAAGGATACATAGCAGAAAAGGACTTTTCCCCTGTCCTGTATGTATTTGAAAGCAGCCAGTTTATGAGCTCAAACAAAATGATGTTGAATGTTGAAAGCCCCTTTGCTCGTCGTAAATAGGAAAAGAAGGAAATTGAAGGTGATGTTTTAAAAAACCAGAAGGGTTTTTCCATTTCTTCTCCTATTTGGCTTATGTCTTTTGCTGTTGATGATTTTACTACTACTTGCTTATTTGGAAAATGCTTGCAAAGCCCATATAATTCTACTAGGTTTATTCTATTTGAACTACAGATAGTCAACAGCGCACTACTACTATACCACCGTCACTTTTCTACACCAAGTCATCCATCCATGCATATACAAGCGTACATATGTAGATGTATGTATACATACTGTTGGATGCCCATTACAAAATACAAACCAGACAAATACTTTCCTTGACTTTTTTCTTGTTTTCACAATTTTTCCTTTCTTTCTTTGTGAAGGTACGAAATTTTCATAATATTAATATTCAAAGAAGGTATTGTGTACAGCATGAATAAGCAAGGTAATTATTATAAAATGCATAATCGCTATGAACATTTCTTATGTCAAAACGTTAGGTACGTGTAATGCACTAAATTGAGATTTCCAATGCACTCAATGTAGTGCTAGCACTACTGAGAGATTGCTATACAAAGCACTCAACATAGTGCTAGCACTAATTAGAGAATGCATTACAGTGCTCAAAACAGTGCTAGCACTAGAATGCACATCAGTGCTCAAAACAGTGCTAGTACTGCACCAATGCTCAAAACAGTGCCTGTAATGCACTAGTACTCAAAACAGTGCCATCACTGTACTAGTGCTCAAAACAGTGCTAGCACTACACTAGCACTCAAAACAGTGCCGACACTGCACCAGTGCTCAAAACAGTGCCTGTACTGCACTATGACTCAAAACAGTGCCAAGCACAGTACTAGTGCTCAAAACAGTGTCAGCAATGAAGTAAAGGCAATTGCATGCCCAAACTAGTGCTTGCATCTAAAGTAGCCCTACTCGAAGCAGTGCTAGCACTAAGACAAAAATTAAGGTCTACCTTGCATAAAACGTTCATCATAAGTGCACCTGCACTAAACCGAGAATAGCAACATATTGCACACAGCTCGAGGCACTTTACATAGTACACCTGCACCTAACAATGAGCCGATCAATTTAACTACAATAGAATGGGAAATGAGAAGTAATAATTTTACACATGGCTAATACATGAATCCGCTGGATCATCATTATTATGCAGGTTCGCATTTTCTGACAAAGAACTTGAGAAGACAAAGCACGATAAGCATTGAATGAAAGTCGCACAATAAAGAA
>JAQFZG010003040.1:0-14630 GCA_034695465.1 Entomobrya nicoleti | reverse complement strand
AATATACATTTATTATTTGTGCACAGTTAATATTAATTTATTAATTGTAAAACTGGTAACATCCAACACTGAGAGAGGTAATTTATTTATTTTTTATTTTTTACTTGATTTAACTAAATTATATGTACATATTTAATTAAGTATATACTAAGCCAATCAATTTCTTGTCAATAATTATGATTTTATTTTACTTTGTATTTATCCTAAAGCCTGATGATGAACAATAAATAATCGAAACCGGTTGTTCTATCAGTGAAAAATTGAAGTACTGTTTATGGCGTTATTTACACATAATTAATAACATCCAATGCTCCAAGTTTGATTATCTTTGACCACCAAAATCTAATAAAATTTGTTACTACAAAACATGAATAGTAACCTTGAAATCGTCAGAAAACATTATGTCTTGAGAAACGTAAAGGGTAAGAATAAGAATGCTTGTTGAACGAGCATGTTAGTGAACTGAAATTACATAACCTTCCCGCTATATATGTAGGTATGTTCTTATAGACCATTTTCAATCGATTTTGTAAAAATGCTCTGTCATGCTTCTTTACATTGACGAGAAATATCACCAACTAAAATCATACAGTGTCCAGCAAGAAACTTGGGTAATATGTAAGGCATTGTCCGGTAAACACGTGGGTAATAAATTACCATTGAAATAATTGCATAGTCATTCCTTGAGCAGTTGTAAGCATTGGTTTACCCTAATTGCACATTGTAAAATGAATTTATGTATTAGTAATGTATGTGTATGCATGGCTAAAAGTATTATTTTACATTTTATTGTTTTAGCGAAACTGATATTACTCAATACTTTTAAAAAATACGCTATATCAATTGCAATTCTTTTGTATGATCAAATGCATTTTGTTAATCAAATATCATATTTTGACCATAATTATCGCGTTCATGTTCAGTTTAGTCAATGTGAACGGCTGATTATAGGTTACAAAAAGCTATGGATATTATTATTTCCCAAAAAACGAGCGTGCATGCAATTCCTAAAATTGAAATTGAAAATCGTTTACTCGTGTTTGTGTAAAACGTGCCTTTCATACTCTATTGTATTATATCTAACCGTGCCAATCTTTATATGGTAAGAATGAAATAAAAGAAAAATGGGCTTTGCGCATGAAATAAACCAAATTTGACGTTACCGATGCATGACAAGCTTTAGCTCTTGATAAATATTTAGTTTTTTCCTTATTCGATTGACAAAAAGGTAATTTTGATTTTAACCAAAAAAAACAGTGAAAAATTGATTATTCTTTGATAACTTTGCTAACATTGCACTAGTCGAAATTAACTTCAAAATTTCTGCAATTTTAATTTTTCATGAATAATAATTAGAATAAGAGTTCGATCATTTTAACATGTGTAGTCTTAAGGTAATTCAGTTTATTCTCATAGCTAAAATTTGCTTAGCAGAATTACCAAATACAACACAAGTTACTGTTTACACTAGTGTTGCTTGGGGAGGTAAGAAAATCGCAGTTGTATTATTCCAAACCGCTAACTTATTATTAAATATAATTTTTTAAATTCGTATTTCTAGGAAACCAGCAGGACATTGACATTTTACAGTGTACTAATTTTTCGAGCCACGTAGCCAAACATGTATCATCTCTTAAAGGCAACAACAATTGTGTTAGACTTTATGAAGAAGTGGACTGCGAGGGAAAGTTTATCGAAATATTTCCATATTCTCCCTTCCAAGGAAACCTGTTTCAATGGAAGTTCGCTGAAAAAGCAGCTTCAGCAGGACCATGTGGTGACCCATGTGATGTCACTTTGACGGGACCGGTACCTCCAAAATCTGGAATAAATGTGTCAGTTTATGAAATGCCATTTTACAGAGGTAAAATATAATAATTGCCGTAAAAATAAAATTTTAAACAGTAGCGACCAGTTGCTATTTGCGTACTGTTAGAGGATATATTTCGTTAGAGGATATTGGCCTTGTGTTAATTCTGTAGAAATGGAAAAAATCAGAAGCAGGTCGAACAATCAGAGTTACGAATAGACTTACTTAGATCACAAGATAAGTCTGTAAAAAACGAATGATAAAAATTTGAAAGTAAAAAGCTGAGGACAATTCATTTAAGGGAATTGAGTTTAAAAAATGCATTGATTTTAGACCAGTGGAAACTATTTCAGTCCAGTATTTAGACACGTGATAATAGGCCTCTACGTGTCTATATAAAGATGTCTAAGTAGACGGGTGCAGGGAAAATGTCAGAATTCCTTCTAGTATTTGTGCCTCTTGTCGAAATATACTAGTAGAATTCTTCTTGTCGAATGATCAAATCTAGTCGAAAACCTTTTTGTCGAATGATTAAATCTAGTCGAATAACCTTTTTGTCGAATTTTAAAATCTAGTGGAATAACCGTTTTGCCGAATGATAAAAACTAGTCGAATAACCTTTTTGTCGAAACCTAACAGATTTGAATATACTCTGCATTTCCAAATTTTGTTAAATATGGATTTCGCATTTATGTGGCGTATATGTAAATTCATGGATATAGATGCATAGTAAGCGAATTTTAAATACATCGTCACGTAAGATTCTTGGCACGTTTTTTTATTCTGTCTCACAGTTATTTTACGTCAAGATCAAGTTGCTTCAATGTTTTGTCATGGATTGTGAAATAGAAAATCCTGCTGGTACTCGAGAGAAATCAACTTCTCTAAAACGAGCATATAGACCAAAAAAATCAAATTCAATTTTAAAGCGATTTACAGTAAATGAGAGTACAACAATTGGACTCAATAGTATTGCTACTGTTACACAACGACGCGGTAAACAAACAGCAATCAAATCACAAACTTTGCCATTCACATAGTGATGCTTGGCAAAAACTAAAGACTCTTATAAGATTCAATCTGTTGTGTGAATAAATGTTTGTAATTTTTGTAATTTCGACAACTGTCCTTTCTGAAAATATAATTCGACAATAATCTATTCGACTAGTTGCTTTCTACTATTTTTTTTCATTCGGCAAGTTTCTTTTCGACTAGTATTTTTCGACAAGAGGAACAAATACTAGAAGGCATTCTGACATTTTCCACCAACCCCACATAGACTGCCAAGCATTTTAATTCGCCCACAATATGCAAAAATGTGCATATTTATTGCAAAAATAGCGAAAACGTACATTTCTTCCAAACTAAAATGCTGGGCAGTCTATCCTTACAAGTTTCTTAAAGAAGATGAGTATCTGTACCTTTCCAGAAAAAAAATTCCGATGAATTTTGTAAGACATGCGGATCTTGTGGCTGTCGTGAGTGATGATTGACAATGACTTGATAAGTTTGGACAGAAGACGAGAGCTCCTTTTAGCTATGACTTGACTTTATTGATGGCGCAGTAGGAATGAGAGATCATACGACCAATCGGCCTAATATTACATGAGATGTGCGCAGTGAAGCTGTGCACGTGCAATACAGAATAACGGTACAGTATTATTACTGGATAGACAGGCCGCTACCCAATTACCAATTTGGGTAGTCGCACTATACATATTCTACAGGTTTTATTATTACGCGATTTCAAAGTTTTCAAAAATCAAATTTTGAAGTCAAATATCTAAAAATTACCCAATCATTAAAAAAAATCATATCAGCAAATCATGCTGTTCTTTCTGATTATTTATGGAATTTAAAAGTAATAATTGGGCTATTGTGCGCCTTAATATATTTAAAACCAATCACGTAGATTAAATATTTTTCTACGTGTCTATAAGGAAACGTGAAGGCCTATTTTCACGTGTCTGTATACACACGCAGGGCTCTAGTTTCACGTGTCTATATACACACGCAGGGCGCTAGTTTCACGTGTCTATATACACACGCAGGGCGCTAGTTTCACGTGTCTGTGTAGACACACAGAGGCCTATTTTCACATGTCTATATAGAAACGTGGTACTGGACTTTATTTCTCAATTTTTAAATGCTTTTCTAGGAGCAATGGCAAAACTAAATTTGAAAGGATGCACCAAAGTTCCTCGAAAGATGAGTAAATCCATAGGTTCCATTAACGTTACATCTATTGAAGAAAACTGTTTTGAGTTGTTTAATGATCCAGAATGCAAACCAGGTGGAGAACGATTGGGTGGAGGTATACGCGAAAGCATTGAACTCCGTCCAGGTAGCCCGTCTCTTGACGACTTAAACTACTGGAGAGAAAGAATTCAAGTTGTTAGTGCGATAAGCCATTGTAGCCATAAATGCAATATAAATAAGGAAACTGAAGTTTTGCCTAGTAGTATGGAGCCAACAAAAGAAAATCCGGTTGTTATTTACGATGAGACTGACTTTACTGGAAATATGCTACCTATTAGTTTCTCAGGATTTAACCATTGTGTTCCATTAGATCAATTTGATCATTGGGAAGGTAACGTAATGTCTGCAAAAATTTATGGGGAAGAGGCAACATGCGTGATTTTCTATGATGAATTGGACTGCACTGGAGATTGGGAACTGGCATTGTTTCGATCCGAAGCAGAAATCGGCACAAGGAAATTCTGTAAACGTGTTTTACCAGATAACATCATAATTTGTCCCGTGGCAAGATCACTTCTATTTTGTGATCCGAAGAAAACTAAGTTCTAAATTTTCATCGGCAACTAAAATATTTGAATTTTCCCATATGTTATCATCACTATAATCTTAAATAAATGTATAAATGAAAGTATTATTTTATGCCATGCAACACGCACCGTTTCAAAATTCACAGTCTAAGAAGTAAGCCATACAAATCAATCACGAAAACTAAGTTATACAAATCACGTTACAACTGCAACGGAAACATTTAAGAAGACACGCATGTGCAACTTTAATGATTGACGTCATTTAAAACATTTGCTATAACATACACAACAAATTGAACAACATATACATACCTTGTAAACCTCTCTCAAAAATACATTCCATCAAACGTCCAATTTGACAAAAACATTGACTTTTACATTCAGTTAAACCTTGAGCGCTCTGAGTATAATGTCAAAATCAAGCATATATAATCAAATTACTGAATCTTTATACGTTTTGGCGGTAGAACATTAGTAAAAATTTCATTGCACTCGCTTAGTTTTGGTGAACTATGTTTTGTATTTATTCAAGTTTTATTATTGGCTAATTTTTAGTTAACTTACTCGTGTTCTAATTTAGTCAAAACTGAGAGAAATGTTTTAAGTCACTCTGAAACTAATTTTGGTGTCGTTTTATTATAATATGGCAATGTAACTCATTCATATCAGCATATTAACTCATGCAAGCATAAGAATAATGGACGATCTACTTATTGTTAAAGGAAACCGAAAATCCAAAATATCTTATCTTGATTTTTTTTACGCTGGGCATAAACAAATCTTGTCATGACGTACAGTTGTCCTGCTTTTTAAATTTGCTTCTACTACACCATTACCCAAACTATTAGCACACCAATCGTTGCCTCTACATTCACCAGCTTCAAATGATGCAGTATATTTGTTTGTAAAAATTGATCATATTTTTCTCAATTATCTGTATAACTAACGAACCGCACATCTACATATGCATATGTACTTATATTATACATAAAGCACAACATGAATCTTTATTGTACGATATATATTTTTAAATGTGAAACGATAATTGTTATACTTTCCTCTCTTCAGAGCTTTTCACAACCAATATTTTTTTTTAATTAAAGCATATTCGATGCATGTTTAATGTGGGCAGTATATACGGTTTATAAATTGGAACGACGTTCAAATAAGATACTTATTATCAAGGAAAAGGCAATGGAAATTGATACTGTTATATCTGAAAACCTACTTTAATGTTTCCATCAATGGACATAATGTTTTAAACTACATCAAGTAGAAAGTATTTTTATCAATGAAATGATGAATAAATAATATTCGGACAAGATCTTCCTGTCATTGCCTTGACATTGACTTGTTGTGTGAGAGTAGGAGCTTACAAGGAAAATCTTTTGTTTTTTCTTGATAAGGAAAAAAAAGTTTATTATACTACACCTCAATGGTATAATTACAACGTTTTATGAAAACAATGTCCATTACTAATTTATTGATGGAAAAACAATTTTTTATCCTTATAAAAAAGTAAAAGATTACTTATTTAGGTTAAATAATTCAGAACCAGTTTAAGAAAGATTTTCCTCATTGCATTTTCCTGTGGTGTAAAACAACAATAATTAAAAAAAACATTGGAATAAAGCAGACAATATATACGTTATGGATTTAAATAGATGTAATTCAATAAAAACAGAAATAACTTGATTGACATTCTCAAACAAAGCTTACTGATGATTCAAATGCATAAGCACGTTTTTCGAACTATTCGATCCAATTGGCAAGTATTTAAAGCCAAAGCTTTCTCGGAATATAGCGTATAACAAACACAGACTTTAGTCCAACCTATTAAATACAGTTTTAATTCAAGATGGCTTACTTCTGCGTAAGTGCTTCCCTTTTGTTTGGCCTTCTCATTTCACCAGGAAACTCTCAAGTAATTTTCAAAACTCACATAAATATTTCCTCAAGAAAAAGTGAACTAACTTTTTTTTTAATCTAGTTTCCAATGGGATTTTTAGATGTTCCACCGGTTAAAAAAATTTCACCCCAGTTTACTGCTGTTGAGTCCTCTTCAAGTTCGCACTTACTTAATACCATTTTTCACCTTCGAGACAACTTTACCGATTTGCGACAAAGGATTTTATATCAATGCAACCTGACCAATTCGCATGTTTTCGACATTCCTGAGTTGGCCTACGTCATATACAATTTTTCTGACGCAGCTTCATTGATTCGGTGTACCAATGAGTGTATTGTAAGTATATAGTTGTAAAATCCGAAGGAATAATTCATTTAAATTTGTTTGATCGTATTTATATTTTCGTTCAATCTGGTTTTACATGCAGGAACCTACTGATTTGTTGAAAAAATTGGGAACTGAAAGTTTTAGAATTCCAATAGAATACAGGCTTTCAAAAGAAAAAAAATTCTTGCTGTGACGAAATTTGAAATACTGGCGTTAAAGGAAAGCTTAGAAAATGTTAGCAACATTTTTAAAGAATCGCGTAAACATGTTGCACGTACATGCAAAGATAATTCAGAAGCAGACGAGCTTGTGTTAAAGCAACTGGATTCGTTGACCACTTTATTGAAATACATCGAAACGTGCCCGGTAAGAATTTAAAAAAAAGCTTAAACATGTGAATTTTACCTTGACGAGTTACGATAATATTTATTTTAAATTTTAGGTGGAGAAAATTATGAAGCAACACATCAGAACACGTGACGAAGTAATTGACCTTTTCAAATCATTTGGCAGCAATATGACAGCTCTGGGAGAGGAACTGTCATCAAAATGTTCTTACAATAAAGGAATTCGGGGGAAATACTATATCCAAAAATCACTTGAAAGTATTATCAAAACTATCAATCAAAATTCCAAAATTGTAAATAATTGTTATTGATATATGTACATATGTTTGGTTTTTGTATTTGGATACAACCAGTGAACAAGTCATTCTTTCAAGTCTAGAACTAAAAAATTGCATAAATGAATTATTTGTTGATCTTTTTTTCTCGATTAAATTAGAGTATTTGTTGTATGTATTAAGTTTGCTGCTTGGTAATTGCAATTTTTTCAATGAACAAATGCTAGATTGTATAAAGACTCCAATATTTGTTCAGCTAGTTCCTGGTAAGGAGTTTGTGTGTGTATACATGCTTGCACCATTTCCATCCGCTATATTATCGCACCAAATCTACTATTTATTTCAATATGCAATTACGTGAGGGACAAAAGTGATACTAAACCATAAGTATAATACTGGAAACGATAAGTCATCTTGGTTTTCAGAACCCTTATCTCCCAATTGTGAAAATGGATGTTTTTAATTCTTGCCTTTATATCATTGGATATTTTTAATGCCTTCCAAAAACAAATCAGGGCATGGCTTCAAAGTTTTCGTAATTATTGCATATTATCATGCATCATTTAGTTTATCATTCAGTTTATAAATAAAAGAGTACTCAATCAATTACACAAACTTGGGTCTCGGGCTGTTGATGATTTTGTGAGAAGCGTAGTTGATTGTTTATAACCACAATCTATATTTATATCAATGGTGTATTGTATCTAATTAGACCGCATATAAATACTACGGTAATACCTTGACATAGAAAGCTCATACTGAGCACATAGAGGCTTCTACTCTAGTACACCTTGCGTAATGAAAATAGACCAACTCCGTTGACGGTTACTGGAGTAACGGCATTTTAACCGTCACATGCTCATAAATGACAAAAACAAATTATTGCAGAAAACTTATAGCAAATATCAGACTGTTCAAACTTGGTCCAAGTTTCTTCGTATAGAACTTAATGAATCTTTGTATACGCTGCATCAAATTTGACCACCATTTCGTCACTTGACCGAAATGGGCCTAATTTCGCCACTCGATCATAATCGTGTTCATTTTGCCACTCGACTAAAATCGTCCTAATTTGCCACTTACCCAAAAAAGGTCCTAATTTCGCCTCTTGACCGATGTTGACCAAATATATATCACCTGAAAAAAATTGGTCAAATCTGGCCACTTGACCAAAGTTTATAAACACCTTTTATACACCATTTGAAGAAGGTAAAATAATAATAAATATTTAGTCATAAATTTGAAAATTGCTTGTTTAGAATTTTAGTTTAATTGTGACTAGTAAATTAAAACGTCCTTTTACTAACAATAGATACCCTAGAGATTGCTAACAATTAGGAGAAGAATGGGTTTGTCACAGATAGTAGACTACAAACTTGATAACCGAGTTGATAAAAAATGAAAGAGGCTTTAAATCTGAATCACATAAAATCAAATATTTATTTTATTCGTAGTTTCTCACGCGTTTTTATGAGTAATGATATTTTTGAATGATTGGACTTTAAGTGTATTACCACTGAATATTCTTATTCTGATTAAGAAGAAAGTAAAACTGTGGTTAATAAAAACTTTTAAAAATAATTTGTTATGAAATAAGTTAATGAAAAATGTGACCCCAATATGTAAGGAAAATTTATAAAATTATGGTTGAATTATAATTATGCTGGTGAAGTCGCTGATGTAAAAGCTTACATGTAGGAATTCAGTGTGGTATATGTACGACTAAAATTTAAGAAAAACTTGAATAAGTTGGACTCATAATGAAAAAAAATATATTATGATTAAAAAAATATAAGCCCATAAGTAGCATTTTATTTTATGCAAATTTAATTGCTTTATTGTTTTCAAATTATTCATCCAAATTCAAATGATCATGTGATGAGAGGATGCTAGACATGTTTAACCCTTATCTTATGAGATCAAACGATCGAGGAAAAAATACTACTTGCAGTAAAGCAGCTTTGACAAAGCAGCAATATAATATAAGACAATGAAAACATTAGCCTATTTTTTTGTTTTTTAAACATAATTGACTAGTAAACGCTTTTATTTGTCACTTTCCTTAAACGATATATATTGTATGTTAATTTCAGGTAAAAGGGGAAAAGTATTATATTTGTGAACCAAGAAACCCCTATTGTTTGCCCTATATCCTCGGTCACTTTTTAACCTCATTCACCGACATATCCTAAAATTAATCAAATTTGTCCCAGACAGTTTATTATTTGACTTTTCCTCCAACCATTTAAATTAATTCGTGTTCTTCCTTAAAACGATTAATTTCTCTGAGCTAAAAATGATTTAAAGTGCTTGCGTAATTTAATAGCAAGCACTCTGAATTTTAAAGCAGCGAAATAGCTGAGGCGTAAATAAAATTGATTGACATGCTTAAGAAGATTCAATGAACTAATTTGATGCACTTGCACGTAATTTACTATTTAAGAGCTTGAATGAGATGGTATATAAGCCAATGTTAGGCAGCCAGTTAGACATACGTTCAACCAACACTCGGTCCACAACAAGAAACACGATTAAGAATACAAATGGCTTACATTACGGTACAAGCTACCCTGTTGGTAGTTGCCATAATTTCATCTGGAAACTGCCAGGTAATTTTTATATTAAAATTCGATTTTGACGGTACGTATTTTAACGTTTTTTCAAATACAAATTAGGTTTTATCAAACTTAACAAGTTGTCAAACGAAAGAAAATTCGGTTCCATTGCTAACTGAACGGTCAGTTGAAAACAACGGTTCGGATTTACGAATAACTATTTTGAAGCTGAGACAAGACTTTATTTACTTGCGACGAAGAATCCTGAAAAACTGTAACCTTACCCGAGAATATGTAACCGATATTCCTGAGTTAAGCTACATCAGTCACAATTTCTCAGTTGCGGCTGCTTTAATAAGGCGTTTCTACAGATGTAATGTAAGTATATTATCGCATAAATTACTGAAAAATAAATCTGTTGAGATACTTTGACAAATAATAACTGATCTTTTAATTAACAAATAGGAGTCTATATCTTTGGTGGAAAAGAAAAATAACATAGGTTGTGGAAGAGTGAAAAGACAAATTAATGTGTCAAGAACATTATATTCAAAACTACTTCCGTCATACAATTTCTACTCCCGCCTTTTTTCCAATACCTCGAATCACGAATCACAACGACATTTATATGAAGATTTTATACTTGGAAATGATGTGTTTCCAGTTTTCCAAGAATACACGTTTTCAAGCAAGGAAACTTTGCCTCCTGTGAGTAAAAATGAAATATTTTCCTTGAAGGAGAACCTTACCAATGCTCGCACTCGCTTCATAGAATCACGCAATGGACTTTTAGAAGCATGCAGAAATATTTCAGATGACCGTGTGTTGGACCAAATATCTAAATTGACGTCTCTGCTAAATTACATCGAAACATGCCCAGTAAGAATGATAAATTAAAAAATATATCGTTAAACATTACTATAACAGTTGATTTTTTTCACTTAAGGAGGAAACTAAATTCGAATCGGTTGATGACTATATCGAAGGTTTAAGAACTTTGGATCGTAAGTTTTCAGCACTCGGTAGAGATTTGTCTATGCAATGTTCGAAGACAAAAGATCAAATTCGTTCTAGAGGAAATTACTATGTAGTAGATGCACTTGATGAAATTTCCAAAAGTTTAAATAGAACTTCTAAAGTAGCAAACATTTGTTATTGCAACGATGAAAATTGCTCGAATAGATCCAGCCAACCATATGACTACGTGAAACGTTTTCTGAGTTTATACAAGGGCTCTCATGGGTTAAGTATACCTGAAATAAAGAAAGAATTGGGTTTAATATAAAATGACGGTAGCAAAAACCCCGTACTTTTTTCCTTTTTCCATACTTCAAAATATATATCTAAAAGTTTACCGATAAAATTAACATTTCAGTTGTTCCATTACATTTTATCGTCCGTGTATTAATCTTTACAAAAATAAAGTTGTCGCATCTAAATTTTAAACATGTGGTGCATGATTTTGTATTTCTGCATTGTTGTTATGATTTTATACTTAACGCAGAGAACTTCCTCCAAAAACGAGTGTATCAAAAACCTTGACAATTTTTTTTGA
Organism: Entomobrya nicoleti; assembly: GCA_034695465.1. Taxonomy (NCBI): domain Eukaryota; kingdom Metazoa; phylum Arthropoda; class Collembola; order Entomobryomorpha; family Entomobryidae; genus Entomobrya; species Entomobrya nicoleti. The sequence goes on along the minus strand of JAQFZG010003040.1, from coordinate 3,066 downwards.
AATCTACACCTTTATGCTACACCAAAAGAATTTTTTGCATGCACCATCAGTTGCGTTACAAATAAGTTTTGAGGCTGGGGTGCAAAGAAGTTGCGGGCCCCTACGAAATATATATTTACCAGAATTGGTGAGTTTGTTCGCGAAACATATTTTACACGTATTAAAACGATTACTTTTTTTGAAATTTTCCGTCAGAAATTCTTTTGATAAAATAGCAAAATAATTACATACGTTCAATTTTCGGAATTCTTTACCGTCAAATTCACAAAAACAACACGCAAATCGGGCCAGTATTTTACAGGCTGAATGCATTTATAGTTACTTTGACTAGCATAATATTGATATCTTAAGATAATTAGTAATTAATCATGTATAAACGTGATATCTATCTATTGAAATTCTGGGTGTTTAAATAACCCAAATGAACATTTCCCGAAAAATCATCAGTGTCCCTTAGGTTAGTTGAATACAATCGTCAAAGGTGTGTAAATGTCTAAAGAAGGTGACCATTATAAATTTTTGTCGGTTGGTATTATTGAGAAATGCTGTTGATTTGTGAGGCTGACATAGCTGCGTATTCCTCAAATTTCTAAACATATTCAGCTCAACTGTCTTCGTTTTCATATTTTGCATGCTGAATAAACTCATGAATGTTTATGCTTGCATACATGCATACCTAATAGGCGAAATGTCAGTGTGCCAGCATTTCTCAATAATTTGCGAAAAATAAACATGAATGCAATTTCTTAAATCGATACTGAAAATCCGTTACTCGGGTTTGCGTAAAACGTGCATCCCATATTCGTTTGCATTATAACCGTGCAAATATATACGTAATATAACCATGAAAAAATCTGAAAAAATGGGGTTCGTGCAATACTAAACGTGCGTATTTTTTATTGAACTGCGCATGAAATAAACCAAACTTGACGTTAACTGTGCATGACAAGCTTTAGCTCTGGATAAATTTTAGTATTTTCCTTATTTGGTTGACAAAAAGGTAATTTTGATTTTAACCAAAAAAAGTCAGAAAGTGGTCAATCTTTAAACACTGCTACTAGTTCTAATCTACTGAAAAATGCACATTCACAACTAATAACTAATAATAAGAATACAAACGTTTTAACATGTGTAGTCTTAAGGTAATTCAGCTTATTCTCTTAGCTAACATTTGCTTTGCAGAATTACCAAATGCCACACAAGTTACTCTCTACACTAGTGTTGCTTGGGGAGGTAAGAAAATCGCAGTTATATTTATTCCAAATTAGTTACGTATTATTAAATGTGGTATTTTTAAAAAATTCGCATCTCTAGGAAACCAACAAGACATTGATATTTTACAGTGTGCTAACTTTTCAAGCCACGTCGCCAAACATGTATCATCTCTGAAAGGCAACAACAATTGTGTTAGACTTTACGAAGAAGTGGACTGCAAGGAAAAGTTTATTGAATTATTTCCATATTCTCCCTTCCAAGGAAACCTGTTTCAATATAACTTCGCCAAATTAGCAGCTTCAGCAGGACCATGTGGTGACCCATGTGATGTCACTTTGACGGGACCGGTACCTTCGAAATTTGGAATAAATGTGTCAGTTTATGGATCGCCATTTTACAGAGGTAAACTATAACATTTAAATAGTATCGGCAAATTCGATTTTAGAATGTGTGAAACTAGATATAGCTCAATTTTATTTAAACACTTTCTAGGAACAATGGCAAAACTAAATTTGAAAGGATGCACCAAAGTTCCTCGAAAGATGAATAAATCCCTTGGTTCCATTAATGTGACGTCTGTTGAAGAACACTGTTTTGAGTTGTATAACGATCCAGAATGCAAACCAGATGGAGAAAGATTGGGAGGAGGTATTCGCGAAAGCATTGAACTCCGTCCAGGTTGTCCGTCTCTTGACGATTGAAACCGCTGGAGAAAAAAAATCAAGTTGTTAGTGCAATAAGCCATTGTAGCTATAAATGCAATATAAATAAGGAAACTGAAGTTTTGTCTAGTAGTATGGAGCCATCAAAAGAAAATCCGGTTGTTATTTACGATGATACCAACTTTACTGGAAATGCGCTTCCAATTAGTTTTTTAGGATATAACCAGTGTGTTCCACTAGATAAATTTGATAATTGGGAAGGTAAGGTAATGTCTGCAAAAAATTATGGAGAAGAGGTAACATGCGTGATTTCTATGATGAATTGGATTGCACTGGAGATTGGGAACTGGCGTTGTTTCGATCCGAAGCACAAATTGGGACGAGAAAATACTGTAACCGGTTTTTGTCCGGTGGTAAGTTCACTTCTATTTTGTGATCCTAAGAAAAATAAGTTCTAAATTTTCAGCCAACATTTTATGCAAAAAAATTAACTTTACGCCAATTCTACTAAACAAAATGATAAAAGTAACTTGACTTTCAGCATTAAAGACATGCCAGCTGATTATTGCCAACCAATATCTCATGAACTTTTGATAAAATAAACTCATAACCTTAAATCGTCTTAAAGCATATATTCTTGTAACAAACTTGAGAAAATTAATGAGTACAAATTTACCAGTTATTTATGTGGGTACAAGTAATCTTCATTCTATTGTTTCAAATAATCGTGTCATGACTTTTTTTTGCTGTGGCAATGAAAATCAGCAAATGAAATTTTGAGCGATTAACTTGTGTGATATGAAAGTCATTGACAAGTGGACATGTGGACAAGTGGACAATAAATTACCATAAAAATAATTAATAGGCTCTTAAATTCAGCATTACATTATTTTGACAAGGGAAAACTATTTATTTTACGATTTTTTACCCCTACCTAACTTTCAGTAAGACACGTTGGTAAATTAACGGTAAAAAATACATTCATTTCAATCATACACCCTACGATCAAAAATGTTAAATACAACAAGACAGATACAAATCCTACTTTTTTATCTAAATAAAATCTATTACAAGCCAACACAATATACAAAATAAATAAACTTAGCAAAAGTGTAACAACAGAGTATTTTAAACCACTGGAATTAATTTGTATATAATTCACAGGCTCATCATCAGCAATCAAACTTGC
>JAQFZG010003039.1:0-14631 GCA_034695465.1 Entomobrya nicoleti | reverse complement strand
TTCAAGAGAAAGCCAACAAAGCTTATTATCATATCAATATCAAAATATCAACCCAAGCGAAGAAGATAAGTGTACTTGAAGAAGATGTAAAGTACAATATATTTTGTCATTTTTTGGTTTTGGCTACGATGGTCATTACTATCTATATGGTTACCATGTAAAATGGGGGTACAATACAGTGTGTGGTAAGAAAAAATGTTGCAGTTTGCATAATATATGGTGGTGGTGCCATGGTGTGTGGTGCTATTTCTTTTTTCGTTGCAAACCAGCAGCTTGTTATTGTGAATTTTGTGAAGAACGTGCGAAGCGAGTGTGTGTGTATCGAGGTCAGCTGGATTGCTCGTGCACAAAATCTCCTCACCATCATCAAAAAATATAATTTTTCCATCTCTTCACTTCTCCGGACACGACGACGGCCTGCCATCCATCATATCCATCCCATTAATATCCAATTAGCCAAGATATCTAACTAAATTAGCATTACATTAAAAGGTAATCATTAAAACAGGAGACATTTGTATAAAGGAAGAAGGGGTAGTGGTTTTGGAAGGATATATAAATTATTTTTTGAAGTAGATTTTTAGCCCCTCTGGAATACTGATTGGTTTAATTGGAGAAAGAAAGGGTTAAAAAAAGGTGAGGCAGGCCAGGTCAGCAAAGATCATCTTATTTTGTTGGAAGCCCAGGTGTTCGGAGTTTAAAGGAAAGGAGGAAATATAATTAAATAAATATTTAGCACCACAAAATAGTTTCAATAGTTAGGAGTTAATTTATATAAGTGACCTGGTGATCAATTAAATTGCTGTAATAGTTTACATATAATATATTCCTGTGGTTTAATTGTGATTTAAAAATACTGCTGGTACTGTTCCTTTAAAGATAACTATATTTGCCATCATTGGTTGTGAAATTGTTAACTAGTTATAAGTAGTTAATTAAAGATATATAATTGACTAATTGATTATAAACAGTAATTAACTAGTGCACAGGCTCATTAAATAATAATGCAAGTTTAAAGACATTTTTGAATTCAAAAGAGCATTAGAGGTTTTAAAATTTACCGTTAGTTAACTCTTCCAATAATAGTTAAAATACATTTAAAGCTTTAAAAATGACGAAAAAGGAAGCTGCTGGGAAGAAACTGGCCGATCCGGCTCCAGGTTCTGACTACTTTGTAAGTGAAATTTAAATGATGAACATTTTGTTTTTCAGTTTTATACCATTTTACCTAACATTTTTTTTAGCAAAGTGTTACTTTTATTGAATGAGAGTGTCAATTTTTTGGCAGTTAAAATCCAATTAATTTACCACCCTCTGCTATTGTTATCTTGTTTTCGTGTTTTGATTATGATTTAAAAACTAATATCCGTCCGTTGACCAATTTTTTAGAATGATTTTGAACCTTGCTTGTTGCCTTGCCCCTCATCCTCCCCCTCCACAGAAAAGTTATCGTGTAATGATAACCACCAGTCCTCCACCTCATCCCATCCCCAACAACACCGCAGTAGTCAACCAAGCCTCTTCAGGAATTATCTTCACCGTCTCCATCATCAAACCAGCCGTCTTTCGTTATCCCTACTGAGTCCTATAAAAACCGTGGAATGTCAAGGTCAAAAGGGCAAAGGTCTTATTGGGGGACTTTCCGCCGTCGAGGTTTTTTTTATATTTTCATTATTTTTTTTTATTTTTCGCTTCTCACCTGTTTTTTCTTTCTTTAAATAACACCACATTTTCTTAACTATTAACACCAACCAAACATTAAATTATAAGTATTAAATGACTAATTAAATTATTTATTTTTATCTAGGGACCTGGCTATCTAAAACGCGCCAAAACTGAAAAACTCCAGTCCATCTTCAATAAATATGCCTCCGTGGAAGCAGAAGGTGAAAGGTACATGACCCCCGATGACCTAATCCGACAATTCCTCGGCTTGTATCCCCACCCAAATTTCAACCCAAAGTCAGTCAAGCTCCTCGCCGGTATCATTGACACAAGCAAAGATGAGCTCATTTCATTTCCCGAGTTCCAAGCCTTCGAAGGTCTTCTCTGTCTACCCGACGCCCTTTACCAAATCGCCTTCCAACTTTTCGACACCAAGGGCACCGGTCTCGTCACATTCGACGAGTTTCAAGAGGTGATTAAAGAAACCGTGCTTCACCAGCGAATACCCTTTGACCTCAACGGTGGATTTGTAAAATTGTACTTTGGAAAGAACAAGAACCGAGTTGTGACCTATGCCGAGTTTTCCCAGTTTCTTCACGACTTTCACGAAGAATACGCAGTGGAGGCGTTTCGACGCTATGACACCCAAGGAACTGGCTACATCTCGGCCCTCGACTTTTACCAAATTATGACCCAAATCAAACAACATCTGTTGACTAAAGAGGTCTCTGAGAATGTAATAGCTTTGGCGCATACCCATCGTGTTTCCTTCCCATTTTTCATGGCTTTTAACAGTCTTCTCAATAACATGGAGTTAGTGAAGAAAATTTATTTAAATGCAACACAAGGGTCAAGAGGGACGGAGGTGACTAAAGAAGAGTTTCTTCATTCGGCTCAAATGATGAGTCAAATTACCCCGCTGGAGGTGGACATCCTCTTTCAACTTTGTGACCTGCTTCATCAAACGGGCCGAATTCAGTATAGTGACCTTCAGGCCATCGCACCAGAGCAATATTTTAAGCAGATAACGAGGAGACTTACAGACCTCAAAGCGGTAGATAAGCCGGAGGATCGAGGTGTGTTTGTTCAGGTGCTTGAGAGTGTTTACAGGTTTACGTTGGGAAGTATTGCGGGAGCGGTGGGTGCCACAGCAGTTTATCCTATTGATTTGGTCAAGACAAGAATGCAGAATCAGAGAAGTGGGAGTTTTGAGGGGGAGTTGATGTACAGGTCGAGTGCCGACTGTTTTAAGAAGGTTATCAGGCACGAGGGTTTTACAGGGCTGTACAGAGGCCTGGTCCCGCAACTTATTGGGGTCGCCCCAGAAAAAGCTATTAAGTTAACGGTTAATGACTTGATGAGGGACAAGCTAATGGATCCAAAAACACAAAAATTAGCGCCATGGGCGGAAATGGTGGCGGGAGCGTGCGCCGGAGGCTCACAAGTCATCTTTACGAATCCTCTGGAAATTGTCAAAATTCGGTTGCAGGTGGCCGGAGAAATTGCATCATCAGCGAAGATAAGTGCTTGGAGTGTTGTCAAGGAGTTGGGATTCTTTGGACTTTATAAAGGAGCGAAAGCATGTTTTCTTAGGGATATCCCATTTTCTGCCATCTATTTCCCCGGTTATGCTCACGCCAAGGTGGCGCTCCAAGATGAGAATGGGTATAATCATCCGTTGTCGCTACTGTTTGCGGGAGCAATTGCGGGTGTGCCCGCAGCCAGTTTGGTGACTCCAGCGGATGTAATTAAAACAAGGTTACAGGTTGCTGCGAGAGCGGGTCAAACAACATATTCGGGGGTGCTGGATGCAGCCAAAAAGATTTGGGCGGAGGAGGGAGGTAGAGCATTTTGGAAGGGGGCGGGAGCAAGAGTGTTCAGAAGTAGTCCGCAATTTGGTGTGACACTCGTAACGTATGAAATATTACAGAGATTGTTTTATGTCGACTTTGGGGGAACGTAAGTTATAATCGAAAGTTATAAATTTAATTTAATTAAATATGTTTGAATTTGGGTCAATTTTAAATTATGATTTGCATTTTTTCTGATTTAGGCGACCTGCTGGATCAGAGTTGAATATACCGGCGACAGGTGTGGCCCCCGAGCAGAAGTCGCTCAATCCAGATCACATTGGTGGTTTCGAAGTGGCCTTACCTATTTTGAGTGGCATTGAGTCCAAGTTTGGACTCTTATTGCCCCAGTTTAAATAGTAGATACTTGTCTAGGCAGCAATTTAAGTAAATAAAAAATCAATCAATTATCAAATCAACACTACTCATTTAGTAAAAAGAAAGCTTTAAAAAAATATATGCTTTAAAGTAAATTGCCACGATTTTCTTCTTCTTTTTGATAGTTTTTTTCGTGGTAAACTAATAGCCAGAGATAAGTAAGCAACGAAGCGAAAAGTAACGTAACTAGATAATGAGTTAGTACTACAGTACAAGAAATTGTTTAAAAAAAGTAATTACACAATCTGTGCATTTTTTAGTGATTCAATCAATATTATTATGGTGAGCTCCATGAAAATATGTAGAAAATATTGTTTCCATAGAGACATGTATAGGCAGATAGATAGATTTTAGCCATCAAAAAGTGTTCTGTGGTGTTATTAAGGCGTCTCTTCAAATAACTGCCTGTTTTTTTTTCTGGTTTGGAGAAAAAAATAGGATACAGCTCACATTGCGATTATCATCGATAAGCACACAATTTGTTTTATTGGGGTTGCCATAGTAAACGAAATTACTCCTAATACAGCTTGCTGTGCTATATTGTAAGGTGCAGGACGCCAAAATGAAACAGAAAAAAATATTCCCATTTTGAAAACAACGGTGCGTTATATTTTAAAAAATGAACGGGGAAAGAAAGTAGTTTAAATTTAACACAAAAAAAAAGACTAAAAAAATATTTGTGTGAATAAAATAAAATAGAGACGAAATAAAAAAAAGAGAAAATAAATTATTTTTTAGAGAAAAGTTTACTGAAAAAAGGAAATAAATCTCAACTGGTAATAAAAAATATTTTGTTGCAAATAAACAATAACAAATCATCAATGCCAATCAACAAAACTAACTAACCAATTAAATTTGCAATTAAAAAAATTGTTTTCTGGCAATAAAAAGAAAAAAATTGTTCATTTATAGTCGTAAGAATCTAGAGTATATGCCCACTGTTATTGAAAGTGACATTGTATAATGGAAAAAGATGGTAAAAATACCTTTCAAATAATTATAACTGACTTGAAATAAAAGATGAATAAAGATTATTATGAGAATATTATGTACGCTGAGCTGAGCAATTAAAAAAAAATCATTTTCGAAAAGAAATTTGCATTTGCACATTTATTTTTTTGTATTTATCGTCGTGTCGTAGTTGACTACAAAATGGGGATTGCCTTTATTTATTTTTTGATTAGTTTTCTCACTCATTATTTTAATTAACAGTTATTTAGTACGCTAATTTTTTAGTAATAATTTCTTTTAGTTGCTGTCATAGTAGTTATTTTATTAGTAAATTTAGCAACAGAACCTTATTATCTTATCTAATTATCAGCATAAAAAGTTAGTTATTTCATATGGCTTGTCATTGTTATCATATCATCATCTCGCATCGGCATATATATATTTATCGGGTGTAAATATAGTGTATAGGGAACCAATTAACTTAATAAATTAGATTATCATCAAATGAACTTAATTTGTCAACGTGACCTTGAATGTACATACCATCGAGCTGGTTATCATTTACATTTTAGTTTTAATTACATCATAATTAGTCACTTCGAAAATTTAACAGTTAAACAACATTGTTGTGTGTTTTTGATTGTTGATCAAAAGATTATTCTGCATAAATTAAATAACAATTTAATCATTTTCAGTTTTTACTTTAACTTATGAAGAGAATAATTTATAACTTATTTAAAAATTTGAATACATGATAAAAATCAATTTGAATATTGCTGTACAATGTTTAGTTTATATTAACCTATTTTTTAGCTAGTTATCCGATTTTTTTTTTGGAAATTGGCAAATTTGGAAACTAAGTTTTTATTGGATGGGTTGTTGTTGTAATTAATAATATCCCTGGATTTATGACTTTACAAACAGAATATAGACTGATATTTAAACAGTCTACTCCAAGTCAACAATGTATTAGTCCCTTATGCCTTAAAAATTATCTTATTTGTTTAAACTTGTTGCTTAACTTGTTAATAATTTCACTTTGTTGACTTTCTTAGGCTAAACAACACACTATTGGTTTATGACTTTGTTAACAACTCATTACTTTTCTTCTGGAAATATAATATTTTTTCTTCATTATTGCTTCTCTCTGTCGTAAATGACAACTAAAACTGTAGTCTCCCTAATTATAATATTTACACAGTTTTTATAAAGATGTATATTCGCATAGGCATATATACACATATTTCATGTCGATGTCGCCATGGTAACAATTTTTTTGTCATTTTACTGTTTCTTGACGTTTTTCAATATACACCCATTCTCCTTCTACTTTCTATTTTTTTGACGCACTTGTGTGGTTGCTAATTGCAACGTTACTTAACTTTTACAACCGTTAAAACAGGTTTTATACACCTTGATTAAATCTAAACATACCAGTTGCCATAATCATCATAATCAATTTTATCATTTTTAACGTTTCTACTTTTAGGAATAATTCTTAAAAAGGTTTTCAAACTAAATATTTGTTATTTAGTAAATTGGCTGTATTTTTCTGTATTTTTATTTAATCTTGGCACTTTTTGAAGAAGAGGAAAAAAATTGTTGGATTTTTATTTTCTTGGATGAGCTATATAATAAGTTGGAAAGCTATATTTGTGGAATGAATTGTTTTATTGTTTTGTGGACAAAATTATTTATTTAGTCATGATAACTGACTACTAGGAATGCCCAATGAGGAACTCCATCCTTGTGGATTTTTTCCGTGTGATTTTAATCTGACTTGGTGGAATAACAGGCTCGTCTTTGGATGTCGAGGGCGGCAGAGTAGTTGGGAGTGGAGGCACTGAGCAGTTGGTGTTGTTGCTTGGGTTACCATGAGATACTGCAGGTGGTGGGGGAGGTGGAATGGGACAAGGGCCGTCTGGCAATATGACAAGAGGTACTGGAGGCGGCGACCTTGTTAACTGTGCTCGACTTTCGGCAGAGTCCACAGTAGCCCCTGCTGCTGTTGTAGGGGCATGGTCGTGATGCTGGTTCCCTTTTGATTTGGAGCCTGGTGTTGGCTGAAGACAGGATTTGGAGTAGCGGAAGCACAGCTGTACACGTTGGTTATTGAAAACAGCAGGAAACCTGGAAATAAATAATTTCATGAATAAAATGTGGAAGCTAATTAATTTTTGAATTGAAAAAAGCCTTACTCATTGTTAATAACTATTTCCGGTCCCTTTCCAGTCGCATTCTTCACCACCAAATATATTTTCGTGATCATTTCAATGAGATGACAAGTATGCAGCACCAAGTCTCCTTTGGTCAGTTTGACCACCTCAGAGGTAGCATAATGTCCACTGTCGTTGTCTCCACCACCGCCAAAAAGGCCACAGCCCCCACTTCCCGGTTGACACTGGTGCTGTTGCTGACTACCCTGCGGACTTTCTCCTCCTGCAGCGTAGTAGCCGCCTCCAAGTCCACTTGCACCACCACCCCCCGTCGTGTTACCCGAGCTACATACGCATCCCCCCGCACCAAAATTTCCTGTTGGACTAGGCTCATCTCCAAATTGGTAGTAAGCATCATCGTCATCCGATAGCATTCCTCCAAACAAGTTGCCCTGCTCCCCAGGACCCAACACAGAACCTGGAAGCCCAGTGCCCCCAACCCTTGCCGGATGTTGCAAATGAAGTACACAAATGTCATCCCCATACGGACTCATAGACAAACGCCAAATTTCTGCTGCAGGTATTTTATACTTGATGTTAAGTGTTCGTGGATCCAGGATCATGATTTGGGTGGTCGTCACCACGAGAACGATAGGCAGAAATTTGCCACTCGATCTAGTTATCTTATTTATCAAGTCGGCAAAAACTATTTGGAGTTGTTGTGAAGGCAGCAGTAGTTTTTTTCCTGAAAGGGCACTCGAGGGATCAGCAGACTCCTCCAGTTGGGCAGCTGTTCTGGCCGCATCCTCTAAAGCTTGGGCTACAGCCGCAGAAGCAGTGCTGGGAACGTGAGGCAGTTGTTGGGAATGGGTGACAGCTTGAAGCATCATCATCACGGTGGTCCTTCTCCACTGACTATTCTGACGAAGACGAATGTAGTCGCCGAGAAAAGGATGGGTGATGCTGCGGGAGTAGGAACTCTTCTTATCTCTGAATAGTAAGCTGGATGTTACCTTTTCCGCCATTTTGGCGCGCTCCATTTCGTTAAATCGGGATCGGTAAAGTCGACACTAAAATAAAAGAAGATTTTTGTTATAAATGTTTTTTATAAGTCACAAGTATTAATTCATATTCAATCTTACTCTCCATCGATGAAAGACACGTTTAAGGTGGTAACTCGCTTCCTCCAGGTAGCTGGGTGGATAAGGCCAATCTTTGCTTATGGGACTGAGCATACCTCCGCTAGCGGGTGGCAAAGGCAGTGTTCCAATTCCACCTCCAACAGCCCCGCCTCCCGCGCCATGTATAGCTTGCAGCTCCGCACGAACTTGAAGAATAAGTTGTCGTAGAAATAGTCTCCTCTTCCAGAGAATATACCGCTGTTGAATCAACCTCACCGCGTGTTTCATCTGTTTCCATTGTTTTCGCTGCTCCTTTCGTTTGCACTGGAGGTAGGTTTTCCAAGCACGGCAAATTATTTGGTGGGCATGTCTCATCCTATTCCATTTATTCCAATCTCTGTAGCCCTTCCACACCTTTTGAATGAGAAGCGCTAGGTCATCAAGGCGCTCCCTTCGAAAATCCTCCAACTCACTGAGAATCCGTTGACCTTTCAGGTAAACCTTTAAGGTTTCTCCGGAGGAGGTTGAAGGAACATGATGATGGTGGTGATGAAGTAAAGTTCCAGAGGCGGAGGAACCTCCACCAAAGCACCAGTCTAGCCCCTCCTTCATTTGGAGATCTTTCATGAGCACTTGGATTCCCAACCGGATTTCTTGTGGATGCCTCCAATTTGGCCAGGTGTTGAGGCTCAATAACTTGTATCGCTCGAGGAACTCGAAGGCGCCCAAGTTATAGGTGAATCCATCCCTGTATACCCGCACAAAGTCGATCAGGCGATGGTAACGCACTTGGTGTTTGAGCAGAGCAGACTCGCAAACTTCCGGTTGGCTGAGTTCATTGGGTTTGAGGCAGCGGATGTAGTAGATGCGATGGTGTGATGGCTTTGCATTGCCTCCTGAGCACTTCTGGAAAAGATTTCGGAGACTCAGCTCCATGTTGGAGGTGGCTAAAAGACGGGCGCTGGAAGTAGAGGAAATGTCCATTGGGGATGGAGGTGTTCGACCGTCGTGGGAAAAGAGGGAGCGAACAAGGGGATCAGCTGTCCACGTGTATAGCTGGTGGGGCAAATGAGGAGGTAGATTATCCCGGTTTTTTGTGGCAAAATGACGGGTAGAGTATACCACGGGTCCGGCCCAGTGGCGAAGGCGAAAGGACTGGTGGAGGTATTCCATCAATACATTAGAGTTGGAGGATGAGGTGGATGAAGGGGCAGGAGGAGGGGATGCCTTTTGACAAGGTGACGTTGACGAATTTTCCTTTTCTTGTTCCCGTGTCGAGAATCTTCGAGAGAACTGGCGTTCCAGCTCGTGGTCATTAGCACAATTAGCGAAAATACTCAAGAGACCGTGACAATTTTCCTCAACCAAGTCAATAAGCTTTCCGGATGGAGCGGAAGAGGTTGTCGCTGTTGCGGAGCAACTTCCTGTGGAGGCTGGACCTCCAACTGCAGTGTCTATTGTTATCCATTCAAGGCCATCCCGCACAAATTCCTCCTGGAGCATGCGAAGACGCATATCTGCAAGGACATACTGAATCTTTTCGTTGGTAAAATTGATAAGGAACTGCTCGAGGCTGTTGGTCTGAAACACTTCGAAGCCATAAAAGTCGACAATGTTGAGCAAGTTGTGTTTGGAGGTGCCGTTGGTTCCCCCGCCGCCGCCGCCACCTCCTGAACTTGATGGGGCAGGGGGCTTTACATTGATTTGCTTGGTGAGCCAGGAGAATAGACGGTTGTAGAGGCTCACGGTTAATGCATTGCGGAGGGATGATGACTCACTTGCCGTTAGTTCAATATTTGCTATGGATCCATCTGTTCTTGACACGCGTCTTGTTGTCAAAATAGTTTTGAGGGGGTGGTGGTGATTGTTGCCTAGAATGTGATTGTTGTTATTGTTCCCATTGTTTGGGGTTGATGGGGAGGAGAGAGGTTGGTGACCTCCGCCACCAGATATTATAGAGCCCGGCATTATTTGTAAAAGCATTCCAAGATCATTTAAATCTAAAATTTTATAAATATATGAATCATTTTTATAATGTCTAAAATTGAGTTTAAAAAAATAAATATTTTGTTACCTTGTTCATTGGTCACGTCACAGCCTTCAGTGCCGTCTATATTGGCGACAGGGGCAAATACAAGGTTATTAAGCTTGAGTATAGCGGCAAGCATTCGGAACACGTGATCCGAATTAATTTGCGATGTGGAGGGAAGCAGAGATGACAGTGTGGTTTTGACAAGCTGGAAGCACCCTTCGTAGTAAGAGGTGCTGGAGGAGGAGGTAGAAGAAGACGCACCCTTCATATTGTAGTAGTGGTCATGAGGACAGAATGGTGCTGAAGGAGTAGATGTTTGACTGGCGTTAAGAAAGCTTGAATGATTTTTAACATTAAGCATTGCATAATTTTCAAGGTTTCGGGTCAGTCGAAGGCTTTTAAGTGTTGTGGAGTCGGCGCCCGCGAGGAGAATGTAGAAAATGTGAAAGTTGCGCTCATAGTCGCCGATCCCACCGATTGGTCCTTGAACCCGCCATTTTTCCAATTGGTATGTGATTATCCGGCCCCCGCATACATTTCCGAGAAAGTCGATTTGCAGCTGGGCCAGTTTACCGAAACGGGAGGCGTCCCAGTTTTTTGGTGTTTTGCAGTTGCCAAAGGCATTCAACAGGAAGTTGCCCTGGAGTAAGGAGAGGGCGAGATTGGGCAGTGAGTAGGCGCTGGAGGTGGTACCTACACCTCCACCTGCTGCTGAGGGGGCACTAAGGCTTAATGAGCTGGCGCGGCCGGAACCACCTAAAAAATAAATGGTTAGAATTTTAAATGGTGCTTTTGAATTTGTGGAGATTAGTTAAATTGGATAATTGACAAGGTCACCTGAGTGATGGTGATGACGGTGAAGAGAGCCTGTGGACAGGTAATAACTGCCGGCCTTTGTGGATGTGGCGGCACCTCCACCACCGCCTCCTGTGGACCTGCCACTATTCCGACGACTTCGAGAAGGCTGCTGATGGTGATGATGATGATTTTGATGAGGCTCCTGTTTTGTGGCCAGGAAGTCAAGCAAATAGCTAAGATTTGTGGACTTTCCCGACCCACTTTCCCCAGTCAAAAGAAGCGTCTGAGTGCGCTCCAGCGATGAGGTATTCCTCTGGAGAATTAGGCACAGTTGGCCATATCTAAATTGACAGGTAGAAGAGCAATTGAATAGTATAATAGTTCATTAAAAAAATATTTATGTACATTAATTAAGTAATTTTTACATGTGCGGAGGCAACTGAAAAGGATTTGAAATATTTCTGTAGGCAGCTTTAACACGTGGCGAGAAGATGCTGAGCGGCTTATAAGGATTAACAGAAACGAGAAGCGTTCCCTCGCCCACATAAGTGTAAATAAAGTCACGCTTAAAACGCTGCACCACATTTGTCAGGAAGTTGTCTGTCGTGACGGGATCCAAGTACACAGCGTCCTGAACACCAACACTATTATCAACCAATAGGAGATTGTCATCCTCTGTCGCCCCCAATCCTTCATCCCCCCGAGGGTTATCGTCGTCGTCCTCCTCTCCTCCTGTGTATGTCTGTCTACTAGCTGCCCTACTTCCGCCCACACTGCTACCTCCCCCGCTTGCAGTTCCCAAGTGAAGCTGTTCGGAAGCTGAAGGCTGAATACCATGGCGGTGAGGATGATGATGAGTCGATGAAGAGTTATGAGTGGGATGGTGGTGAGAGGAAGAGGGTGGAGGGATGGAGTAGTGCTGATGATGGAGGTGATGATGTTGTGGAGGGAAATGAGGGGATGTGTGTCGATGGTAGAGCAAAGAGTGGTGTGCTGGATGGAAAGTGTACAAACCGGAAGTGGAACTTGTGGGACCACCAGCTGAGGTTGTGGTGGTGCCTGGGGGCTCTTGAGAAGTGGGTGGCGGCAAGGGAAGATCATCTGGGAGATCGTCAGGGAAGCCGCAGGTGCTGACACTTCCACTCGAGGTGGTGGAAGGTGGCCGGGGTGGTAAAAAGTGGAACTGCTGCTGATGATGGTGATGATGCTGGTGATGAAGAGGTTGACGCTGAGTGAAGTAGCGAGTTTGCTGCTGATGATGTTGATGATGGTGGATTGGCGACGTGGAGGATGACCTGAGTTGACCGGTGGTGGTGGTGGTAGAAACGGATGTCGTTGTTGGTGGCTGCTGCTGTTGTGATGATGTTGATGATGGCTGGTGATGATGATGATGATGGTGAAGACTCATAATCTTGTTGATTGGGGAGTTGGGATGTTGACGCTGACGAATGCTGACGAGTTTGGAGCGGTAGTGGGTTTCGGTTTCACAAGATACCTTGGAGGTGGTCGTTTGCTCCTTAGAACAAGCATACTGCTCCTGGAGGGGCCATGCACATTTGACAACAACAGAAATGCTAATAGACACACAGATAAATTGACAACTTGGATGATAAGAGTCAAGGAGGGACCCTGGTCGCAAAAATGTGGAGTAGTAGGAAAAGACGACAAGTCCACCGACAACAGTCCAACTATTTCTTTTAGAGGATCTCAAAGGTCGTATTTCGTTGGGAATGAGGAGGGCACTTAACGTTGCTGCTGCTGCTGATGATGATGTGACGCCTGTTGTACAGCTTCTTCGGGGTGGCATGCCTCCTCATTATTTTATCCAAGCGTTTTACTTTCCACTCAACATACACACACACAGACACACATTTTTACAAAAAAAAATTAACTCACTTTCACTTCACACACTTAACTTGATCTCCGACATTTATACCCAAAGTCGGCTTCCAAAAAAAAGGGCACGGCACAAGAACCAGCTTGAGTTTGCCCTTTTTTTCTTTCAACAAGTCACCAGTCACTTTTTATAACACAAAAAAGGCCCCTTGTAATGTCTACTCACTTGCTTTTGTCTCTGCAAAAAATTACTTTCTCCAAAAAAGTCATTGTTACCATTTTACTAATTAATTATCTTATCCAATCGAACATATTTATGTGCATAAAAAACTTCACGGTAATGTTCACATTCACACATTTTCCTTCCTTATTTTGTCGACGACGACAACGACGGAAGACGAGATGGCATATAACAGTGAACTGTGAACAGCAAGCCGGATAATAGATTAGATAGGCGGATAGCCTGTGTGAATAGCAAAGGAAGCCCTAATAATAAATGGTTGTCTTGGTGATGATGATCATGATGATCTTCAATACTTTACCTCAACCCATTCAATTCACACCCACACTCACGCACACTTTTCACAAGAAAAAAAATCCTTCACTCAAACTTTTCTTTAAAAACATTTCATTCATACTAATAATTCATTGTTAATAAATTTTTTTGCTCCTCATCATCATCCATTTTCATCCTTGCCTTTTTTATACCAAAAAAAGAACGAAAGAAAAAAATCTTTTAAAAAGTATATTTTATTTGCTACCTTGACACCTGATCACTGTAATAAATTTTTTGTGGGTTATAGTCTGTCTACTATTATCACATCAGCAGCAGACGACTTTTAAAAAGGGAAATGGGTTATGGTGATATATGGGAAATGATAAAAAACCAATAAATGTTACAATAAATATATTATTAGTGTAACAAATGTACATGGCTATTGTCTCCCTTTTTCTCACAGCCAGCCAGCCAGCAAACACCAAAAAAGCATGTAAAAATACTCTTATTCAATAATAGTAAAAAATATAATATTATTTGTAGCTTTGTATGGTTCTTATAAGAAAAAAATGGTATAATATAACGAGAAAGAGAGAGGCATGCAGTTGCTTATTGCATGCTGGCAAGATAACAGTGAAAAGTAAAGTGGTGGTGGTTTTTCCTTTTTTTGGTGAGAGAAGATGGGAAGGAAAATGTGTTACATAATCAGAATGAGAGAGAGACAGACAGACAGCAAACTTTCTCTCTTGCTATTTTCCCTTGAGCTCCTCGCCTTTTCTCCCAGAAAAAAATTGTGTAGTAATAATATTATCATTTTTATGCTTCATCTTTCCCATGTTAATGCATTCCATTGTATAAAAGAACAGAGATATGGGTACAAGTGAAAAGTACAATGTACAACAGCATGGCATCATGGCAGAGAGGCATCAATTGGGTGATGTGATGTGATGATTGGAGAAAAAAAAGACACAAAGCAAAACCAAAGGAAACCACTTTTCTCCACTAATGAAGATAATGGATGGAATACAATCATAAGAAAATAGTGTAATAGTAGGTTGTTGGTTTGGTAGTACGTGGGGGTTTTCATAAGTAATTTTTGGGTTGATTTGATGATGGTATGGTATAATAGTCAGAAAGAGAAAAGTGAAGAAAAGTATACTTGTGGCTTGGCTTGGTGGTGGTGGTTGGTGTGAATATGAGAGATATTTTGGAGAAGATGAGTGTAGTTTCTTCCAACTTGTTTGTTATTTTTTTTTATCCTGGAGGGGAGATTCACATGGAAAATGGTTACTATGTGCCTCTGACTCATCTGGATGCTGGATTCTGGATGGTAATATGATCTTCGCCA
>JAQFZG010003038.1:0-14635 GCA_034695465.1 Entomobrya nicoleti | reverse complement strand
AGTATCAAAAGCCAAATCTTCCACTCAAAAACCGAAATTAACTGGACAAAGGGAAACGGCTTGACTCCACGTGAGCCACAGCTGACAAAGTGAAGATTTCCGAACACATTTTTCACTCTCAGTACACTTTCGAAATTCTGTACGTTATGGTTATCTATTATAAAACTCCTAATAAGATACTTTGTGACGTACTCGTAATCCTGTTCCAGAAAAATGTCAGGGTAGTGTCTGGTTATATTACCGAAGAAGTAAGTAAAATAGGATGCGTAACCAAATGCAAGCATTTGCAACTTTTCTGAAAATCTTAGTTTCTTTTTTTGTAGATTCTTCAGAGGTTGTTTAATAAGTTCAGCTTCCTCATTAATACAGTACATGATATGATTTGCTAAACTAAATGTTGCATCTGATAGGCTCAAAAAGAGTACGGGAAAGACAACAAATTTTTGAGATTTTCCCAATATTGCTATTTCGTCGAATGAGAAATTGTCGAGTTCTAATGTATTCACGGTTACTAATTTGCTACATTCTGGGCAAGGAAAAATAGCGTTCAATTTAGTAAATCTGCAATCAAGATTAACATTGATATTCTCTAACTTGAGATTGCAACTTACATGTGCTGTGATTTGCACGTCATTTATGACTCTGTTTGTAAATTTTTGTTCCGTAAACCTCGTGTTCCTTTTTGCAGTCCAAGCAGCTAAGGACAGCCAATCGTATTCCTCTACACTTTCTTTTGTATCTACTAGCACGTGAATTGGTGGCCTCAAGCTTAGTCCAACTCTTAATTCAGGGGTATCCGGTTTAGCAAAAATTTCTGTGTATTTTCCAAGACGAAGTAGATCATCCGGCATAAATAAATCCACTTGGATTTCACACTGCCATGGCTTGGATGACAAAATAAAATCGGGTGGATTTATTCTATCACAATGACCATTTTTAACATCTGTTGGCCATAGTGAATAGTCGTGTTTGAAAGTTGAACAGTAGTATTTAAAAAAGAAATCGTGCTCGTGGTACGAAAACACCCATGGCAAATCTTTAGAAAAATTTCCATTTAGCTTAGATACTGTATCAGTTGGGATCCAAAAAGTTTTTATTTCGTGTTCAATTCTTTCAGACTCGGCGTTGAAATATTCTGCATTGCTAATAGCTACTTCCAGTTGTCTAAGAATTACAGGAAACTCAATTGTTTGATGGATATCGGACCCTTCAAAATTGTTGATTACAATTAGACATTTATCTTCGGTAAAGTGCTTGAGGGTTGAGTACAAGTTGTTCACAATTTTAGGCGTTTTATGAACTGTTGGTGTTGATTGATAGTTCTCTATATATTCGCGGATGGCTTTCAATTTTGGAATATGTTCCTCAGTGTCGAAATGATCAAGAATTGAATCTGATGGGGACATCGTTTGCAAAAGTTTTGTGGTAAGCTTGTATTTTACCAAATTCCTGCTTTCGTATTCTCCACTTGAAAAATTGAGCTGCAGAGAAATTATGAAGAATATATGAAATAAAATTAATAAAGTAGGAGTTTCCGTTCCAAATGTGCACATTTTAGGAATTCAATGCACGAAATCAAAACAAAGTTGGTCGAATTTTATGTTGTTATTTTGTCGGAAGACAAATTTGTTAGTTTTATGAGGCTTTTAAATCACAAAATTTTGATGGATTCGGTATAAGTAATTTAGAAAAAAGTTCGATGCACAAGCTGTCCACTAATTCGGTATTGATTTATATTCTACGGTTTTAGAACGAAATTACTTTAAAAAATTCCCTGTTCGGAAGTTTTATTTATTCAGAAAAAAAAGTTAGAAAGATGACCTGCTGAAAATATGTAATATTTTTTTTCGCTTTTTTACGATTTATAAAAATTGTATTAACAAGTAGAAAAATCATTCGAAGTTTTTAGAGAATATTATGCTTAGTGTAGATCGATTAAGTCAATCAAACAAAATATTTTTATCTGTATTATTTCTACGATAATAGTTGAATTTTATTTAATTGCTACTTATAAACAGTTTATATATGCTTGTAAAGTTTCAGGTTCCCCAAAAATATTAACTGTAAGAAGCTTTTATTTAGCAAAAAAATGTATTGACCTTTTAGACTTAGTTTTCACACAAACGTTTTCCTAAACTTTGAAATGCGTTGCTCTGCAGCGCTTTCAGTAGTACCTCAACCTTTTATTCTTCGGTTGTCGAAAAATTTAACTACTCAAATATGTGTCTTATGAAACCTTTCTTTTTGCTTTTCGCTGGGCCGGATTCAGAAGGTGTGTAGCAAGCTTTTCTAGGTCTTGATGCATGGAAGAAAACGTAGCCAAAATTTAGTAATGTAATGTTGTCACATGCGTAAAGTTAGCCAAACTTCACCTATTCCGTAAACTCGCCAAGAATTCTGCCATAAAGGCGCCAAAGTCATCATCATCACAAGTGTAACTTATCTATCTTTTCCCATATGATAGGAAACACTAAACAATGTATTACATAGTTAGTAATGTGCGTACTAGTGTATTAAACCTCTTTGACCAAAAATGCTTACAACAACATGTGAGGTCAGTTAAACTTATCTCAAAATAGTTGTGCGACAAACACAAGTGTCAAGAGTTTTTGAACCAAATATTGTTTCAAGTAAGCTATATTAGAAGCGGTTCAAATATCATTGGCCTTAAAGCATATATAATGACCTAGTGTAAAATTGTAATGAGATTTAGTGAAATTCATCTTAATATTCCGAGAAATGCAAACCTTAATAACATTTACATTAGTGATAATATTAGGGCCCTTGCTTTAAATAATGATTTGACGTTGGCACGTAACGCCAGGTCCCTTTAGATTACGACAACCCATTTATAATATTCGATTCGTTAGCGAGAAACTGGAATCCTTGGTCAGCTAGAAATTTAGCCGTTTTGTCTGGCTAGGCACGTCGAACCCTGCTTTAAGAATTGATCTGAATTCCGTTCCTGAATTTTTAAAAAGGGCCATGCTTATAACAGATTATGAGCACTATACTAAAACTAATTAAACTAATTTTGAAATATTTCATCCTCTAGTCCAGCACGAGTTACTTAATTTATTCTTCATTATTTTACTAATGTAATGCATTTAATTTTACTTTGTTCTCAAACGTACCCCTGTTTCTAAAATACTTCATCATCTAGTCTTGCACGAGTTACTTATTTATTCATGATTATTTTACTAACGTAATGAAAAAATTATTTTAGTTTTTTCTTCGACGCACCACAATTTCTAAAATATTTCATCCTGCGGTCTAGCACGAGTTACTTAATTATTCATGATTATTCTACTCTAATCCCAATAATTTTACTCTGGTCTGAAACATGCAGCTATTTATAAAATATTACTTCGGCATACCTTATGTATTCTGTCAAGCCAAAAAATTTGTAGTAGAACAACTGTCACAAAATATGACTTACGTTTAACATATTTCTCAAACTTATCGTTTTGTATGACTCGTAAGAGTTTCTTCGATTTGAATAGGTTGGTGGAGTTGGGTGAAACCATTCTAAAGGTATGGAATGACAGAGACCGGATTTTTTTAGGTTATTTACATAAAGTTCCAGCATTTGGGCCATTTTAAAAACTAACTAACTAACAAGTGTATAAGCTTAGCGCTGGAGTTGACTCGAGTGCTGAATATGTGACCATATTTATCGGGTGGTGACCAAATTCGTGTTAAGAATTTTTATAACTGTTAGCGAACAACGTAATGTTTCAATATAAATGGGAAGCGATCTCCACTTTATTTTATGGATTACTTTGTACATATGTATATACAAGACGTTTTCACAGCTTGAGCATAATGTGAGCTATTATGGCAATTTGACTCGATTATATCCTGCGCAACCCTTGTAGGGAAGATGAAAGCATGTAAAGTCAATCAAATATTCAATAAGACAAAAGTGGTAATAAGTTTGTGCGTGGCCGAATATACGATCCTGTAATAAATAAAATCAATACTCACTCGCACGCTTTTGTGCAACTTGATTAATTAATTCTAAGTGATTAATTGACTTAATGTTACACATAACGAGCTTGTTATAAAATGAAACACAAAATAAGATTACAGCACACGTGCGCTCCTCATGAAACCATTCCATAAGTATAATATGTAACCCAAAAGCATAATACAAACTAGGCTTGAAAATTACAGAAACAGAGTATTTTTTGTTGTTAGAGTATCCATGTAATGAACACGTAATCTATTTTCTCAACTTTTAGATAACTTTATGCGTAATACGTGTACAAATATATATATTTCTTTTAAGATGAATGTCAAATGTATCCAGCAGATGTGCAAACATTGAAGGATTAATGCAAATCGTTCACCTAATCGTTTATAGTTGAAGCGTACGCCCTTGAACTCATAAAGTAAGCATACATATTTGATAACTATGGGAGTAGAGCAAATTCAATCATTAGATAAAGGTAGAAAATTCTCATCTACCAAATATGCATTTTTCGAAGAAAATCAACTTGCTACTTCAAACACGATATTTACCAAATTGAAAACCATAGAAAAAAGTTTAAAATATTAAAAAATTACAAAATATTATACCTTATCATATAGTTGTGTGATCTTAAGTCACATTAGCAGTTCTTTTAATTTACCATTTTATCATATTGGAACCAACTTAAACAAACTAAATGAAGCAATAAATATAAAAAACACTTTTAGACTTAAAAGACGATATGGACGAAGATTCTCATAACAAAAAACAGATTTGCCAGGTTTTCGTATTAACATGGCAGCAGTACACTCTAGTACGTGATGGTAGAAGTGTCCATACATTCCAGCTAGCTTATTATATCGATTTCATTGTAGCAATTACGAATATGTAAGCAATATCTGCTACAGATATATGAATTTAATGGGCTTTAAATTCATTTCAGAGCAGAATAAAATAGGTTGAGCCTCTTTACTTTTTAAATTATTCATTAATAGGGCAAAAATATCGAAAACAAGTTAAAAGTCTTTTTGTCAGTATATATTCTGTTTCTCCTGTTCCCAAGCCATTACTTAAGATATTGCAAATTGCTAGTGCAAAGATCTCAAATTTAATCCAGTGCAAAGCATTTTGAATTTTAGAAAAAAGGATTTCTGTTCAGAAAACTGTTCATAAATAAAACTGTTCTGACAACATTTTATAAAAAACAAAAATAAAATTGCATTCGGTAACAACAAAAATTCAAATTGACGCTTTCATCAAAATAAATAAATTTGAATTATGGGAAAATTTATTTCATTCCGCTAACCTTAACTTACTGGCATGTAATATTATAAAGTGACTCGAAACATGAACTGCTCGTTTTAATTGAATACAAATACTTGAAAAGCAAAAATTCTCATAAAGAGATTAAATTTTTTTGAATAAGTTGAATAAAGTTTTGTTTTCAACCACACGTCGGCACTGTTTTAGCCATTGATTTTATGAAAGCAACTGATCATGAATTATAAATTTAATTAAATAACTATTTTTTAATTAAATAACTTACTTTTTGACTTTCCATCAACAGAAATTTAACTTAATTGTCGGTTTATTGTTTTTACAAAAAAATATCATTATTTAACATAATCAAGAATCTAAAAAGTTGCAAAGTTACAAATATTTACAACACTTTGATGTTATATACTTTACAATGGAAAGTAATTAAAACTTAATCAATACAAAAGCAGTTAGCAGCCTAGTTATCTGAACTAATCGATCAAAAATTGATATCCATTAAAACCTTGGTCGATTTTTAGATACAACTTGTATGCTGCGTATATATGAGAATTGAACAGTAAAGGGATAAAACGAAAAACTTTTTGCTGTAAAACTTATTTTTTGGACAAGTTTAATACCACTTGTTTTTTAAATGGAAACTATTTCTCGATTCGTTTTACTCTACACATATTCGATAAATCTTTTACAAACTTATTGCTTTATGGGTGAATACCACGAGATGAGATTTCCTTATAACTATGTCCTTGCCACAAAATTTTTACATTCCATATCCACAAGAGATCCAATTTGGAGAGTGTTCCCAAAATATATCGGCAACGATGAAACTGTCGCAATAAAACAATACGTAAGTAATGCAAAGTCAAGACCTGTCTTGGCCAAGATCCCTAAAACTATAAGAAACTTACACTCAATCTTGAAGCATTTCATTGACGACAAATGCCTTATTGTAATTAATAACTTCAACGGCGTTGATATCCGTCCAACAGTTGAATTTCCCATTATTCTCAGACAACTAGAAGCAGCTGTGGGAATTGCACAATTTCCTGATATATGGAATGGAAATAAAACAGCTTACCAGATGAGTCTCGTTTGGATCAGAAAAGAAATGGTTTCAAAATATAATGGAAACTTTTCCGGATCGATGGACTGGTCGAAACGAGATTACGATTTCTTTTCTAAATACTACTGTCTAATTTTCAAGCACGAATATTCCCTTAGACCACCAGATGCTAAAAGTGGTCACTGTGCGATTTTAAATCCTTCCGATTTTATTTTTGCTTCAAGACCGTGGCAATGTGAAATCCAGTTGAGTTTATATATGTCGGATGGTCTACTTCGACTTGGAAAATACACAGAAATTTTAGCTCGACCGGAGTGGTCACGGTTAGGTGTTGTTCCAAGTTTAAGGCAACCTGTCCACATATTAGTTGATTCAAAGGCAACTCCAAGTGATTACGATTGGGTGTCTTTAGCAGCTTGGACTGCTAAAAGGAATACAAGGTTTACCTCTCAATCCAAACTTGCCATAAATGACGTCCACATTACAGGTCACGTTCACTGCAATTCCAAATTTGAAAAAATTCAAATTGATTTGGTATGTAAAATTGATAAACTGAACCTTATATATCCTTGCCCGGAATGTAGCAAACTAATTAAAGTGAATACGTTAAAATTGAACTTACTGTCATTTGACAATATAGCACGTTTCGACAGAGCTCAAAAATTTGTTGCTTTCCCTGGAAAAAAACCAAACACATTAAGAGAGAATTTAAGCCTGATTTACTATATAAAGTTTTATTTTCGAAACGAATTTGAACTTATTAAGTCGCCACTAAAAAATTTGCGAAAGTTAAACAAAAGATTTTCGGGGAAGCTTCAATTACTCGGATTTGCGTACGCATCTATTTTTACTTGCTTTAGAGGAAATATAACATCACAAAAGCTGGCAAATTTTGAAAACATGGACT
The DNA here is from genome assembly GCA_034695465.1 of Entomobrya nicoleti. NCBI lineage: Eukaryota > Metazoa > Arthropoda > Collembola > Entomobryomorpha > Entomobryidae > Entomobrya > Entomobrya nicoleti. Next base: position 7,417 of record JAQFZG010003038.1, on the reverse strand, counting down.
ATTATGATTTCACATACTATCTACGGAGAAGGATTGAACTAGATGCCGACATTGCCACCTACGAAAGTGTACTTCGGATAACAAATGTCTTTGCGGATCTCCACTTTGTTAGCTGTGGCTCACGTGGAATTGAGCCCTTTCCATTTGCGCAGTTGGTGTCCATTTTTGAGTGGAAAATTTGGGTGGTCATGTTCACTTCAGTTGCTTTGCTATCTATAACAATTATAAAGGCATACAAAAATAAGTATAGATCTACCTCTTATTCGACGGGCATACTGAGCATTGTTAAAGTTGTGCTGGAACAAGGGGACCCATTTCCATCGAGTTTTGACAAAAGTGTTCAAATGAGGTTTCTAATGAGTAGTACACTTCTCGCAGGTTTAGTTATTAGCAATGCTTTCAAAAGTGAGAACGTTTATAATATCGTGTTGCCTCGGCAGGAGATTTCGTACTTCACTATTGACGAGCTCATTGCGGATAATATAACTTTGTATACACGAATAATACATTTTAATTATTATGCTCGTGCAGATCGGCTAAGCAAGAACATGTCAAACATTACAAAAAGTCGGCTTTTGATGTGTAGGTACATAGATGGAGGGAGGTTTTGTGCAGAAGCATCAACCGAAATGCGCGCTGTTTTTCGAACTAGTGACAAAAGATTACCAGAACTAGTAAAAGCTCTTCAATATTTTCAAATGCATTCGAAGGCCATTCTGGCACTAAAAGAACCTTGGGATTATTTGACAGACTTTTTTAGAATTGGTCTTACTAATTTTGAAAATTTAAAAGTACTTGAATCTGGGAAAGGCTTACATGAGCTGTTTTTTAAAAAGCAAGAAGACTTGATTGCAAGAGATTTAAATAATTGTAATAAAACAGGCTGGATGCTGCCAAACTATTTGGCTCAAATTGCGCACAGATCATTAAAAGTGTCTGGAAAACATTCGGATGTCAGTGCTAACGCATATACAACGCAAGTTATAAGTTTGACATACTGGAACTCGTATGTGCCATCATCAATACTTCAGCAGATTTCTTTGATTCCTCAAACAGGTTTGTTGGAGTGGTGGCCCAAATTTATAAATAGGTCGGACCTTAACATGGCGAATGTTAGTTATCCCACGAAACCAAACATGTGGGGAAACATTCTTGTGATATTTTTGTTTCTTTGTGGTGGCATATCGTTATCAACAATTTGTCTAATTTTAGAAATGTGGAAAAGTGTGTTATGTTATGCCCAAAAACAAATTGCCACGGTGAAACTTTTCTGTACTACATTGAAAAAAATGATATTTTGGTACGCCACTACTGGTCATAAATTTAGGATAAACTGGGGAAACTTGCTAAGTTTTGAATCATCAAAGTCCAACAGCCTGAAGAAGAAAAACCGAAACCGGTCGCTTACCGGACTATAAATAATATGAATGTGAATAAAGTGATCTTCAGTCAAGTCACGTCTCTTGATCACAAATCAATAGGTCCATTCTGGGATCCGTCTACCGAGTTTTTGAGGAACTAGCTTACTTTTTGGTTTGCATTTCAGCTTGTGGCGTACTACACACCACACAAAGCAAACAAGCAGCCTACCTACCCACGCACATGCACAGCTCCAGTAGCAGCAGCTTCAAACACATTGCATGCAGTATGTATGTATATGTACATACTTAGACAAATTGACGTAGTCACTATTTCAGACCCAGTCTCATCTGAACAACCCCCATTCCCTAATGCTGCTCTAATTGTTCCAACAATTAAGTCATATAACTCTCTTCCGCCGCGCCATAGCAAAAACGCTACAACGGGTTCTTTTTCCTGGTACTTCATTTACTACTTGTGTACACTCAGAATATTGCATTGCGCGGCGGAAGAAAGATAATTAATAGTTAATTAATGTAGCAATTAACTTTAAAATTAAGTTTTTTTGGGTACTATAACATGTCAAAATGTTTGTTATCTTGTGCAGATCAAACTTTTAAATACAATGCATGCCTAATTTTGCATACATTTGGCAGTAAAAGGTTAATTACCAAAAAATAATTAACTTTCTCATCTGGACAATTAGCGTAGTTTATGGGCGAATTTGCTGAAAATCGCTATGGATATTAAGCATTACTTGTTCCGTTTAATGATAACATTGTTTACTGGCCTAGTTGAAAAATGAAATATAGCCTGCATCGATAGACGTGATCTGAGTGTGAAAGATTTCATTAGAAACTGTTTGTGGTTAGAAGCTACTATTTTTGCATAATTTGTTAAGTTATTAACGCTTGACATTAAAAAATTAACCTGTAGTATATAATATAGACAATGCAATAATTCATATTGGTTGCTTAATATTTTTGCCAAGAAACTAGAGAACATTCATCATTAGATTTTTAAATTATTTATATTGGATACTTCTCAGTATATAATAAACCTGAAATAAATAATCACTTGCTATACAGTTAATTGCAAGTCCTTAACGCGTCTATAGTACTTTTCATTATTTCACAAAAGCTACCTTTTATCATATCACAATGTTTCGAATCACATTTTTTAAAATAAATAAGGATGCAAACTATTAAAAAAACCAAGAATATAAGTTAGTATTACAAATCAAATTAAAGCTTTGAAAAATATATGAAAAAGGATTCTGTGCCAAAGTTACAGAAAGTTTTGATTGTCATCAAAGCAATACACTCAAAGACGTTATATTACAAGCCACTGTATATTCATGCCAATTTAATGGATCGATATTATTGGAATTATAATGAATAGCTAAATATTACGTAGTAGCAGCCGAGATGTATCATTAGGATATGGTCTTTATTAATCCCAGTAAAAAAATGAGCTTTTCGCTCTCCTCATTTAAATAAGCTTATTACTAGGAGAAAACGTCGAAAACAAGTTATGAGACACATCAGCATAAATTTTTAAATTTTGCTTTGCTTCAAAAATACAATTGCAATCGTAATTACTCGGTTATGATTAGTATTGTACTATTACTTTAAATTAAGCGAGGTGGAAAAATACGGGATTATTAAAAAGCCACTTTGCTTTGTTTAATTTGAGAATGTTTCTCTTATTTTGACAAGATTTACATTTGTATGTATAAAGAGATTCGGCATGGCTCAGTCAAGTCAACATTGTTATAGTATGTACAATCTAAGGGAATTTTTTTTAACAGATTTTTTTTTTGCTGAGAGGAGTGAGATGGAGTGGGGTTTGACTGAGAGAGAGAATGATAGGGAACTGGGTCCATACTATCCATTTGTTGAGTTTGTTGTTATCCGTATCCGTATTTACTTGGATGGAGCTAAAATGTCAACATGTTATGCCAGCTTACATAAATTTTGTTGCCTGTCTCATTACAGTAGTTACATTGCTTGCGTTGGCTATAGTTCTAAAATTTGCCGTTAAAATAAGTGAGTGTAGTCAAAAATTTGTTTGCAACAAACAAGCACTTTATCACACTTTTAATCGGCACAAAGCCAAATATCACTTCTTATTGCAGTGGAGAGCTCAACGTTTGCTTCCCATTAGATTTGGGGTACAATTTACTTTAAACAAGTCGTCCGAAATGAATTTTTACGAAGTCATTGTAAGTGGCATAGTTAACGTCGTTTTACTCATTAATCCCTAGTTGATGGATAAGAATTTTGCCTATCAATTCAAACAATTAATCTTGTTTATATCTTAAACTTAAATAACTAAACTTTCTTGATTGGCTTCAATGTTTCGATTGCAAATATGGATTTTGAAAATCGATTACTTCAATATTTGAAAATATTTTAGTATATTTATTCCCGTGAGTATGTATGCATATCAGCTACCAAATGTGTTTTTGTTATCCCTTGTCATATTGAATAAAAATGTGGAAATGTTTAATATAGTTAGTTAACCGTATTTTAGTAAAATCGGCAGTATTTTCTAGAAATAATTTTTAGGTTAACCAACAGCATACTGCGTACGTGCATTTGCAAAATGGTAAAATTCTCCAATTGACTCGGTCCATACGATGTTTCATGAAGAAATATATTTTCAGTCCTTAAAAAAGGGATCTTTGTTTATTTAAAATATTTTAAGACACTCCCTCAGGACGTTTATTAATAATCAATTGCCCCTGTATTGTACGTTTCAATAAAAACTGATTTTTTAAATTAAATCTTAGAATAAGCAATCTCTCTTGAGTAATTTGCTGGCTTGCTTTGGACGACCAGGGCGTCGCTTAACTCCCCAATCTCATTTGTAGATTCATGGGTCGAAGTAAATTTGTCAAGGTGTGTAGTTGATTCAATGGAATCTATACATAATTCTTTGAAAATCTGAGCATGAATATATAGTTAGTTAGTTAGTTATTTCCCTCAAAGGGGATTTTATTTGACGGATTTAGAGAGCAATGCTCGCCCGCCACAAATTCAATGTTTATATTCCATATACAGTTTAAGAATTATAAATATGTATGCCATTAGTTTGTAAATTTATTAAAATATTCTAATACTAAAAAAAATAGAATGCTATTAGGATAATCTATCAATACAAATGAGTTTAATGCGTGTAATCACAATCACTTAAACTGAAAAATTATCACCAATCAATATATACAAATAGGTAGGGGGCCAAGGCTCACGACACATGGAAAAAAGTTATTTTTGAGTTCAATTTGAAATGTAACTGACAAAAAGTTATAAGACCGATTAGTCTCCAAGTAAGAATTGTCTGCGTTTCAAAAGTGTATGTACGTAGTTGCATACTATTTTCACTGAGTCCAGATCATAGGATCGAAATAGTTTGTGTGTATGTAGACGGGTGCGTATACCGCAGTAAGTCTCAGGTCTGATACACCTGTAGTGTATACAGCTAGCTAGTGCATGGAACAAATCATCGTTTTCCTTTCCACATAGAGGACAATTTTTGGTGGGCGTGAATTTGTGTGCGTTGTGGTTTATGTATATGTTCAGCAAGGGGAGTCTATCAACATGTAGACGCAGGTTGCAAAACGTCCGTTTTTGTTGTAGACTCATCTTATATGATAGATAATGTTCCGGTGAGTGGTTTGATTTCATCTTGTGATAGAATGAGCTGTAGCTTGAGTTCTCACTTCTTTCGATATCCACAAGTTTACACTTCTGTACGTGCATAGATACTAGATCGCCAGTACTCAGATGATCCCAATTATATGACAGATTCTCTTGCGCAACAAAAGGGATCTCTAGATCTAAGATTTCTTTTTTTAAACGTGTAAACCAGTTAGAGAGTGACGGTGTAGATTGAATAGTGTCAAGTTTTATCAGTTCTTGTAGGCATATATATGTAAGGCGGGAGTCGCTGTGTTCATGAAGCTTATTCCACCAGCTTAGAGAACGGCGCAGGATGTGGTAGGTGATGGGAAGGATTCCTGTCTCCATGCGCAGTAAGTAACCCGGAGAATTAGCTGGGAGGTGAAGTAGTCTTCTAACAAATGTATTCTGAATTTTGTCGATTTCAGCGGCTTCATTCAGGCCCCAAGTTTCAGATGCATAGAGAGGTATAGAGAGTAACATGGAGTCCTTGAGGCGCATCATTGAATGCCAACATTGGGTTCTGCTTCTTGATATGATGTTGATGAGTGTTTTTGTTGCCGCTGCGCATTTGGCTTTAACTGCATTGATATGCTCGTGAAACTTCCCACAAGTACAAAAGGTGACACCTAGGTATGTGAAAGTCTTCACAACTTCCACTGCTTGCTGTCCATATAAAAAGTTTATATTTGTCAAGATGGTCTTGTGTTGGTGGTGAAATATCAATATCTTAGTTTTTTGCACATTAACTGTAAGACCCCACTCCTCACAATATCTATGTAGCACTTCTATCTTGCGTTGTAATTGTGTTGGTGAGTCTGCAAGTATGACCATATCATCAGCGTAGGCAAGTACATGGAAGGAGTGCTTGTGGTTGAGATTTATCCCCCTTAGGCCGTCTGCTTCGGCTAGTTTGTATATGTCCTCAATGTCGCTAATATAAAGTGAGAATAATAGCGGGCTTGTCAGTTCGCCTTTAGAACTCCTTCTGCGACTTCGTACCTTCGTGTATGGCCATTGGCAGTTCGAACTGACATATTTGCTCCATCGTAAATGCTTTTCAGGATTCTAATTAACTTGGGGGATACCCCTATTGTATTGAGCTTCTTCCACAATTTGGCGTGGTTAATTGAGTCGAAGGCTCTTGCGAAGTCAACAAATAGAAGATGAAGTTTTCGTCGTTTGCAACGTGTTCTAAATATTTCGCGGGTAGCATCGAGAGAGAATATATGGTCAGAACAGCCTCTTCCTTTCCTAAAACCAGCTTGTGCTTCTGGAAGTATGTTGTTGTCCTCCACCCACACTTCAAGACGCCTGAGAAGAACACTTGTCATTGTTTTGAGTACTGTATTAATAAGTGAAATTCCTCTGTAGTTTCTAGGATCTGTTGTATCACCTTTCTTGTGCAGCATGACAACTTCGATGTTTAAGAGGTCTCGGGGGAATAGTTCAGTAGTTAGGCTGGTATTGAACAGGACCGTCAATGCCTGTGACCATTTAAGTGGAAGATTTTTTAAGAACTCGTTTCTGATATTATCTGTACCTGGGCTTTTACCCACTTTCTGCTTCTTGAGTGATATCAATACTTCTTCACGATCAATTGGACAATCTAAGACTGGGTGAGTGACACCATAAAACACTGTACTGTCGTCTTCACGTGGCGGTAAGACGGAGTCATAGAACTCTTCCCATTTTTCTCTGTTGATCTGACACGGAGTGCTTGCTCTTTTGTTAAGGGACTTAACTGCTTTCCAAAAGTCAGATGGATTAGCGTTGGTAGCAATTTTGTTGCCGATTTCTTGATAGTGCATCTCCTTTTTCGTTTTTAGCAGTGCCTTAAACTCTGATTTTTTAGATAGAAACACGTTTAGTTGTGGGACGTCGAAACCCATCCTTTTACATATTCGGAGACTATGGTTCAGTTTTCTTTTCAGTTTTGCACAATCTTTGTCAAAATAGGGTTGATTAGCTACGACCTTATTGCGTGTTGTGTGAACGAGACCAGTTTTGCTTGCTGCGCTTTTGATTGCCTTGGCCAAATATGTATACTGGAGTTCAGCTGAATCACTTGGGTGGGGAACTGCAAGTTTGTGCATTGCAGCTTTAAAATCTAAAGCTTTACTCGGGTTCCATCTAAGGAGGGTCTTTTCATTATCAAATGGCGAAGTAATGATTTGATTTTGCACTGAGAAGAGCGGAATTGAGACAGTGATGGGCTGATGATCAGAAGTTGCTGTATTTTCCACTTTAAAGTCTATGATTTTGATTGCTGTTTTTGGGTCTACTATTATGTAGTCGACTACACTGCTACCGTTTCTGTTTATAAAAGTTGGACTACCGTGAGTATCAGAAGATGTTCGCCCATTGCATATCAC
>JAQFZG010003037.1:0-14636 GCA_034695465.1 Entomobrya nicoleti | reverse complement strand
GAACTTGGATGGGGTTAGGAAAATGGCTGGAATTAGGATGTTGGTTGATGTTATAGAAAGGGCTGAGTTTGTGAATCTCAACCCCCAACTAGCAGCCCGGAATTCCCGGGCCACCCAACTAGTAAAACACATTATGAGGTTTTAGCTTTCAGTCCGTGGCTGATAGCCAGCCATAAATTAAACACTGGACTCTGACGAAAATGTCTCCAACGATTCCCCCATTTTAAAACATGCATTTTTAAGACAACAAGCAGCCTTGTCATCGAACTCTGTAAGAACAACGCAAAGCTCTTAAAGTAGTTTAATTTATAGACGTGCTGCACGTCACGTGCAATACATAAAATGCATCATTGCAGAAATGACCGGGGGCGGGAGAGAAATTATATGAATGAGGATGACTCAACTCACAGGGCAGGGGGAACTGGGGAACGCAACGGAATGCGCTGATTTGCGTTTTTGCATCAGTCTTCGAACTACGCAATTACGCCGACGAATGACATTTTGACAAGAAGAAAAACCTTGCAACAAAGATGTGTATGCGTAAGTAACGTGTCGAAAGAAACAGTTAGTTGGGATGTGCTGCACCTATAGTGCAAATTTTGTCAATCCGTCTATCCTTTGGTTATTGTTAAAAAGGCGTTGAGTGGAGTATAAATTTGTGAATAAAATGTAAATTGTAATTATTTTTCGCTTTACACAGTTCATCTGCATTTGCATATTTTGCCAGTTTTTTTTTCATAATAATATTAGGAGTTTTTTCGTATGGTTTAGTCGGTGGTAATCTATGTAACAATACATGAGATCGACGAAGTAATACTCTGCGAGCGTGGTTTCTAAACTCTGGATCCTGACTAGATAAAAGTTGTATAAGTCAAGTAACTTGTAAGATAAGACCATTTTATCCATGTATTATGTTGATTTCATTTCATACATGTATGTGTTAATCATTGCACCTGACATCAGTATAAAAAGTTGTTACACAAGCTATGAATTTAGGATTAAACTCGTAGTAAATAACAATTTTTTCCCCTAAACTTTCAGCCAGTGGTTATCAGTGCGGACACAATGCCCCTAATGCCCTTTTCTGACTCAAGCAATCACAACAGGCGCCCTTTCAGGAATGCCTATTGGCATGGACGTAGCCCCACGCCCGGGCGTCGTTCATTCGATATAATTGTACGAGACGAAAATGGGAGTGGTGGCGTTCGTGAACTTGGAGGACAAGTACAGGGCTTACGGTTGGAGCAACCGAAAAACAAGATCATGCCATCACAATCCTCCAGTGGAATGCCCCTGCCCAGTGTCAAATCTAACACAAGTGGTGAAGACTTATGCAGAATACTGGAGTGTCCAGTCTGCTACACCATTCCAGAGAATGAACTATTTAACTGCGAGAAAGGTCATAGCGTTTGCGGAAAGTGTCGCTTTCGACTATCCCAATGTGCCTTGTGCGCATCTGCATTTAATGGATCCAGGAATTTTTTGGTGGAGTCACTGATTTCTTATTATAAGAAAATTGGATTCTCAGTTGAGAGAACAAAGCCTTTGACACCAACAAAATCGGAAATTGTGGTTCCGTGTGTCCATAAATACCAAGGATGTCAAACAAATAAACCATATTCGGAAATAGACGATCATGAGAGAGTATGCGAATTCAGGTAGTAGTCTATATCAGTCTGTTATACGTTTCAGTTGTTCCAAAATACTAACGCTTATGCAAACTCTTTATTTTTATAGACCAGTTTCCTGCATTGTTGACGGAGCAAGCCCTTCCACCACGTGTAGTGCAAACCTACAGCTTTCAGACTATTTCTACCACTTACTAGGGCAGCATAAGATTGCTGGAATTTCAGAGCCATCAGGGGTTTTCATGAAAACTGATCGTCTTTTCAAGGGATTTGAAATAAGTAAGAACTTAATTAATATTCTAGTAAAAGTAATACTGGTGTTTTTTTTGCGATTCGCAAGTTGTATTACCTAATTCATTCGATTTTCTTCTTTAATAGATACAAACTGGTTACCATTCTATTTGCAATATGATGGAAAAAGCTTTATACGTAATGCTGCGTTGAAGAACAGAAGGGTTTTTTGGTGGATACAACTCATTGGACCAGACAGCGAAAGTAAGAAGTATAGCGCAACCATATCGCTACGGAGTCCAAAGAATCCGGTAATTTTTGTGCATGAAATTATCGTCTTTCTATAGTCAACTTATGCATCTTATTTGAGTTATACTTTTTGTTCTATGATTGATTTGTTGTTGAATATGTTTCAATTGTTGTGTTCATTTTTAGAGCTTCAAAATCTCATGGACTACCCCAGTGTTTCCCATTCGTTGCGATGAAAAAACAATTGACCAAAACAATATTGCGACCATTTCTACTGAGCGGATATTGCCATTTTGTAATGTGAATGAACAGTTTGGAGATAGGATTGTTACACATACGTGGAACTGTCAGATAATTTTACATCGCGTGAATTGACGTGTCAAAAAGCCTGGATGATATGAGACTGCGTGTTAGATTTGTTCTTATTTTTTACTTACATCATTTTCCTTTTATATTTTTTGAATTACATAATTTAAAAATTTGTTATCAATTATTTCTAAAAGCATATTGGGAAATGTGAGTGACATGTTGTACTTTTATTTTCTTGTGGATTGTGTAGCAGTATGTATGTGCTAGTTTTAATTTTGAGGCATATCTTCAAATGAACTAATATTTTAATATGGGATTTATGGGTTATGTAATAATAGTATTGAAAAGTATAACAATAAGTTCTTGAGCATTGTGTTGATTGTGTACAAAATTAAATTAAATGTTGAGTTCTGAATTTATCAAGTATGTATTTTGGATGTACGTGTATGATAAGTCGTTTCATTGTTACAACTTGATTAAAAACGGAAACGTTCTCAGTCCATGCTTTTTGAAGTGAATCACTGACTGATTTTTTTCATATTAAATGATATCATAGTTTTTTGTTCATTCGAAGTAAATAAATATTTGTTGCATGTTGTATTGTACATCGTAATTTTTATACTTGCTGCAATGATGAGAAATATTCTTTGGTTGGTTGGTCAAGTCATGGCTTCGCATAGTAGAAGACGAGAGGGAGATTTTATCGTGGTATAGTGGGACGTGGACCCGAAGCAGTTCGGGTTTTCGACAAGTAGTAGGAGGAGCAAGTAACCAAGATACGTTATAAACAAACATTTACTGTGACATACTAATGCCAAATGATCTAGCCATCAATTGCACTTTCAGTGAAAGTAGAAATACTTACATATTATGCATGCACAGCCTGGTCCTAAGGTACTACAACACTAGCTTAGAGTGAACAACATTTAAAATTTAACTTTCAAAAGGTTAACTTGCCAAGAATTTACCACGCTTTCTTCTATCGTCTGTTCATTCATTATTTTGTGGGATTTCGCCGATTTCGGTAACTACAGACAGTGAATATCGCATAAAACTTGTGCAATGGTAAGGAATTTACTGCTAAAGTTGGATAAATCCATTGAACTAGTTTGATTGGATTTAACGCGTTGTAATTGATGCATTTGCTTTCATGATATTTACCTTACTTCTCTAGCTTCTTTCAAGAACACGACCAGCCGTTGAAGCGGCGTCAACATCAGGATCTGAATCAACCCAGAACAAACTTCCAAAGTTACAAGACTTTCTCGAGAAGAGAGACTTTCTTGGGGCGTTAACTCTTTTAGAGGTAAAGTTCATACGTGCCACTGATGAATGTGAAAGTTAACTAATCAGAATGAAATTAATGCATGTATACCGTATACCCACCGATTTCGTGACCTATGATTTGTTCACGCGTTTATACAGTTTCAGCGATCAACAAATGATCTTAAAAATCCTGGATTAATTGCATACTGCTGCTTTCATTTGGGCGACTTTCCCCGTGCCTTGGAAGAGCTTCAATCACTCCTGAAAGCTACTCAAGATAGCCGGGAAGGCGCCACGGATCCCTCACTGGATGAATCAAAGCTTTGGCTGAATATTGGTTGTACATACTTTGCAATGGGGATGTACACTGAAGCTAAAGACGCTGCCGAAAAAGGTTCTGATTGCAGTTTAAAGACAAGATTACTATTTCATTTGGCTCACAAACTAGGAAATGAGGAAGCACTGATGCTGTACCATCGCAAACTGGAAGAAAATCTTGAGAATCAGCTCTCCCTCGCATCTATCCACTACCTTCGACATGACTTTCAAAGTTCTATTGATATTTACAAACGGGTCTTGTTGGATAACCGGTTTGTAAATTTACAATCAGTTTGCGATACGATTTTATCTGAAGCTATTTTTGTGTTTTTTTCCTTAAAGCTTCATTCCATTCATTTAGTTCGTTTGCCATATACTTCTGCAAACAGAATCCTTTTCTTGTCAGTTGTCAGTGCACTGATTATGCTATTGCTTGAATGATTTCCTCACAGGCTAGGCTTATTTGAAGAAAAAAGTTTAAGTTTTACCAAGACTGCCCTTTCACCACACTTACTTGACTTGATTGTGTCCCAGTGTCAAAAGGAGCTTAACCTTGTAGAAAAATTGATAAATAACCACAGGTTGCTTTTCGTGATAGTGATAAGCACACTATATTAATTTACGTATCGATATCAAAAGCTCATTAGAAATTTGTGTTTGAGTTGCTTTTTGCATGGCCAAATAGGGCTCAAATTCAATTCATCCTGTAAAATGATCATGCAATTTATATTTTTTAGAGACCATGTTGCCTTGAACGTTTATGTGGCTCTTTGCTATCATCGTCTGGAGTATTTTGATGTTTCTCAAGAAGTTCTCGCTGTCTACCTTCAAGCTTATCAAGGGTCCGCCATTGCGTTGAATCTCAGGGCTTGTAACACTTTCCGCCTGTATAATGGCGCAGCTGCAGAAAAAGAATTGAAGCCCCTCATAAACATTATGGTTTGTTAATTTAAAACGATTCACGTTGCATGATTATGATTTCGTCCAAGTTCAGATATCATGATCATGAGGATGGTGTATTGTTCATTACAGAATCAGCATGAACAAACTAAACATAACGTTTATTCAAATGCTTACGACCTAATCAAACACAATTTGGTGGTGTTCCGAAGCGGGGAAGGAGCTTTACAGGTGCTCCCTAAGTTGCTGGACGTTATACCTGAAGCTAGACTGAATCTCGTCATTTACTATCTTCAACAGGTTGGGAGTCATTGTTGGCTATTCGAGATCTTTTATTTTTGCCATTTTATTTAGCAATTGTTTCATATAAATTGCAGGAAGATGTGACTAACGCATCCAATCTGATGAAAGATGTGAAACCTCAATCAATCCCAGAGTTCATTCTGTATGCTATTGTGAATGTGCTTTTGTTTTACCAAAATGGGAATGTAAGTGGGGCATTATGATATATACATTTTTGCGAGTAAATGAACTAACTGCAGGTTGTAATTGATGAATTTGTGTTTGTTAGAGAGAATATCACACTGGAGCCCAAAATTATTTTAACAGAGTTGGTTCTAGTGAATCTGAGCATGATTCAATATTTGGTCGACTTTGTATGGCTTCAGCACATTTTCTGGGAGGAAACTTTGATCACTGTGCCCTGTACTTGAACTCTGTTCGGACACATTATTTTAATGACGATACATTCAATTTTAATTTTGCACAGGTGTGACTAGTATTTATCTTTGCTTACTTGACTACTCATTATAGTAAAACAAAACACGAAAATTAAAAATCTTCTTCTGTTCAATTTAGGCAAAAGGTATGCTAAATCAATTCCAAGAAGCAGAGGAACTGCTTGTAATGATACAGAGTGAAAAGATAAGGAATGATTTCACATATATTCAGTGGCTGGCAAGATGCTGTAAGCTTTTAAATGTGTTGTATGATAGATCAATTATATCAGTTGAGCTTTTGAAAAACTTTAGTTGTTCTAAACAGACATAATGAACAAGAAGCCTAGACTTGCGTGGGAGTTGTATGAAAGGATGGAAACAAGTCCAGAGTCGTTTCAATTGTTACAGGTTTTTTTCTTTTACAAAATCATTCCTTTCATTCATAAAAGTTGAGATGTTCACGTTTCAATCTATACGTTTTCTTTTCTTTGAAGCTTGTTGCAAATGAGTGTTACAGAATGGGCCAGTTCTACTATGCAGCCAAAGCGTTTGATATTCTTGAAAAGTTTGAAGCGTCACAAGAAAACTGGGAAGGAAAACGGGGAGCATGCATCGGAGTTTTTCAGTTGATTATCGCAGGCCATGAACCCAAGTAAGATTATTGATTGACTGAAACAAAGCGTACTACTAAAACGTTTTTCATAGTGCGCTATAATAATATATGTCAGCGTGCTACATCCCGAACTGCTACAATAGCTATGAACCATTATGTGTTGTTTAATTTCAGGGAATCCTTGCATGACATAATAACTTTATTGCGAAATTCGCCTAAACAAAATGCAGAGAAAATTCTGTCAGTGATGAAAAAGTGGGCAAAAGAAAACAGGATAAACTTATAAATAATTCAATCCCTTGTAAACTAAAAAGATACTTAAACATTTGTTTCAATTCTACAAACTATTTAAATGTTATGATTTACCAACCTTTTTGAAATAAAAAAATCATTGCTGATTGAAAAAGTTGAATTGTTGTACTGAAATTTACAACAACAAATAAAACATTTTCATCAAAATAGGCTTAAAAAGAAATCTCAAATATTGTTCCTTAATATTAGAGCGAAGTATGGCAGATTAATTTTTCAATGAAAAGCAGGAAGCAGATTGAATTACTTGAATGTTCTAATTTCGGCAGCATCTTAACCAATCTCACCATCTAAAACAAATGCAACATGCTGGATGTAATGTGTTCAGAGGTACACACAATTACTGATATCCTTAACTTGCTCTACGCGTTAATACGTCGATACTTCTGAGTCTGAGTGAGTATTAAAAAAAATCAGACATTGGGACCGACAGTAAGAATGATTGCACAATTTTGTCTTACTATAGGCTAAGTTGTTACATAAGTTAAATTTATTTTACTTAGTTTTAACCTAAGTCAACTTGTATTGAAGTCAGCCACCAACTTAGACACTTTTGTATTTTTGTATTCCTCATAATCTAGGCTGGCAATCATAACAAATTACTAATCATCAAATTGCATTACGATCATTTATGTACGTATACTCTCTAAAATTAAACTTGCTACATGAAGGCCCATGTAATGAGTGAGACATAATATGCATACAAAATGAATACAGCTAGAGAGAGCTATGTTGTATTGTATGTGTAATCGTATAACAGATTATATATGTGACTTGAAGTTAGTTAGGAATGAGTGTGTGCAGATGCTGGATGCTTAAAATGAGTTGATGATGACGTGCTTCTACATTAATGTCACCTAATGTCAAAAAAACAAGACTCATCAATAAAAGCTTTCTTCTTAATGTTCCAGTGACTTCTTTAAGCTACATGTTATAAATATATGTACAAAATCAAATGTACACAGTACACATAAGATAACCCTTTTGAAGAACAAGATGACGAGAAGAATCTGACTACTGATAGCCTAGCCCTAGCCTAATATCACGTCAGCAAAATGCACATGCGAACATAAGACATGAACCGGTTAAGAAAATGGATCGCGACTAATTGAGAGAAAGGCTTAAATCATTCTCATTCAACAGTACGTCTCAAGCAGCGAAAGATGACACATCATTGCTCAACAAATAAATTGTCTAAAACGTTTTCGAATATCACTAAAACTTAAAAGATTTTAAGAACAAATCAGACCATTTCTGAGTAATACTAATACATTTAGTTGTATATACTTTCTTCAACATGAATTCAATTCAAAACAATTGGTTCACGGAGAAGAGTGCTTTGTGGGAAGGGCAATCATTTTCTATGGAAGTAAAGGAAGTCCTGTTCCAAGGCAGATCTGACTTCCAAGATGTTCTTGTACTGGACACGTAAGTTGGAAGTATATACGATTGTGTCCATGTCCATGATTGATCGAAAATTTACACAAGTTTGATATTTTTACAATATAGAAAAACTTACGGACGAGCATTGGTGTTGGATGGCTGCATCCAGTGTACGGAAAGGGATGAATATTCATACCAAGAAATGATGACCTTTGTCCCTCTTACTTGCCATCCCAATCCAAAGTCAGTCCTAATCATTGGAGGTGGCGATGGGGGTGTTGCGAGAGAGGTCGCAAAGTATCCCACAGTTGAGAAAATCGTTCAGTGTGAGATCGATGCTAAAGTTGTGGAGGTGTCAAAGAAATTTCTGCCATTCATGGCGAGTGGCTTTGATAGTCCAAAACTCACCCTTCACATTGGCGATGGATTAGACTTTGTGAGCAAGGCTGAGAATGAATTTGATGTCATCATCACGGACAGCTCAGACCCAATCGGTAAAGATTCCACCATATTAGCCAGACATCATCTTATATCTTAATTGATTATCTAATTAATTAAAAATATATACATATTCTGCTAACAGGGCCTGCTGAAAGTTTGTTTGGGGAGAAATACTACAAAGCGTGCGAGAAAGCGTTGCGTCCAGGAGGAATAATCTGCTCCCAGGGGGAAAATATGTGGTATCACTCCAAAATCATCAAAACCATGCTCGAATTTTGCGGTACAATGTTCCCCAAAGTGAGTTACGGATACACCTGCATTCCTACTTATCCCGGAGGGCAAATTGGATTCCTTTTATGCAGCAAAAATCCGGTAAACTTTCTCCCGAAAAATAAATAACACTTTCTCTTTTGTATGATCTTTAATAAGTTTGAAGATTTAATCCTCTTTTTCCTCGTTTATTTCAGAAAACCGTTTTCGAGAAACCTTTGAAAGAGCTCACAGAAGAGGAAGTTACCCAAATGAACCTTCGATACTACAACAAGGAAATTCACGAGGCAGCGTTTGTGCTTCCACAATTTGCTAAGAAAGCACTTTTGCAATAAATCAGTTCCGCTTTTCGGTGAAAACTCATCACGAAATGAAATGCAAATCCACTAATATAACATCATGCATGTATGTATATATGTATTTTCATTCGTATGACAAATGTTATGAAAAATGAATCCAAATAAAAAGAAATCTTTGATCAATTCTTGCTCTTATATAATTGAATATGATCTTTTAAGAGATTTATTATATATGATTATTACTCTTATTATTATCATCATTTTTTGTTGTGATAAATAACTGGTTCTTTCTATTTTGTAGTACAGTTAATATACTTTCTTTTAAAATCTCTAATTGTCCAGCAACTTTTTTCGTAGTGTTATGTTATTCTCGTTACATTTAATTCATCATCACTCATTGTTGAGCGCACAAAAAAATATGCGTCTCCCTTTCTTACACACGCGACGACACATACATTCTCGCAAAAACAATTCACACACATCTTTTAAAATTATTTGTATATATGCTTCATATGATTGTGAAAGTGAACATCCAGCTTTCCATATATGTAGTTTTTCCAACACATTATTCCATTCGCACCATACACTCACCCACAGTTTTTAGTTCCATTTTTTGGTATATAAATTTCTCATCCATTCATTCAATGCTTTTTTTTCTCATACGCTTTTACTGAAAGTAAATCCTGATTTCGTTCGATTTTTGATCACACGACAGTTCAAACAATTCATACTTTTCATTAATTCGCTTTGTAAAGTAAACATAATTTGCGAGCGAGTTTCTTTTTAAAATCAATACTCCAATATGGACGTGATTTCGAAAATAGTGTGATTCGTTTATGGATTTGGTTTCTTTCCTCTACCCCTCTTTTTGTTTTTCCCGAATAGTATTTAACTTAATTGATGCATAAATTCTCTATAAATATTTTTTTTGATAGGTTATGTTTTCATAAGTTAGTTACATTACACGATTAAAGCTTAAGATTTTTTTTGAAATTTCTACTCTCTCGGATTTCGACGGAAAATAGTTAAAGAAGAGTAATAATAAATTGTTTATAACTGTGGGTTTGTGTGAGGCAAGCGGAATTTATATATTTTCCAAAAATTACTATAAATATGTATGGGATACACTTTGATGATTAAAATTCAAGTGTATTCCCATAAATATAATAGTACACAATGCAATTTAGACGATTTCTAAACAAGTTACATAGTTCATTTTAATGTAAATTCATCAGCACAGCATATAGTTTTCTTTCTTATAGTTTAGCTGACTATTTCTTATAGTCGAGGGACATCAAGTTTGTAATATTTTCTTTTTGTAATGATTATAATTTCTTTACCCTTTAAATGACTGTGATGATTGTTAATGCAACACTACTTTATACATACGAACATTTTGAATCTGTTGAGTCCAGAAGACTGCGAGAATTGCACAGCTTTTTTTAACGCTAGGTAGCAGATACAAAGGTATGGTGATATACCTATTATTACCTACGCGTACATATTTAACAGAGTATATAACATATAGGCAATGTAATAGCATAATGGATCATATTTCATTATTTTTTAAATCTTATATCTTTTGCTCATCTAAACTTACATACTAAAGTAAAGAGTGAAGATTCAAAATTATTATTTATAATGAATCTTCTTGATCATCTTCCAAAACCCAAAAAGAAAACCAGAGTTTAAAAGATAAAATGTTCACGTTCACCTGTTCCCCATTAGATGATTTTGATAGAAATGAAGTTCTGATTGTACATAAACTGATTTGAAAATAAACTACATTTAACAACAATATTGGATACATACTTTATGATACCAGTTACCTCTAACCGATTTATAACGATATATAGACGCAGAGCAACCTTCTCATAAAATGAATTATATTTAACCATTTATATTTATCAATTATATGTATATAGATTTTTATGATTTAATACGTAATTGATTATTTTTTATGAATAATATTTTTTATAATATAGCTTCCCTCTTTCTTCGTACACCGTAGGCAGTTTTGATCACGATTTTTTTCACAGAAACACCTTATGCCGCCTGTCACATGGGTTTTAGTTTCAGTCAAATTACGTTATTTTGTTTTATATATTTTAGTTTAGAATTAATTTACTTATACCAACCTAATTCATTTTTTTCTTACTATTTATGTAGAGGTAAGAATTTTACTGTAATAGTAGACAACTGTTAAAATGAAGTCAAACCGTTGTCGTCAGCACATTTTTATAACTATTATATATGTATCTTGTCACACGATTACTTCACACGGGCAATTGTCTCGCAAATCAATCAATCAATCATAACATCATGCATCTTCTCCCTGAGATCAATACTTGCTTGATATAATATGTAGTTTATATTTATATATTTTTACTTTATATCATTCTGTTCTCAACCATACAATCTGACATGCATGACACATTCTGTTTTCACATAAAAATGTTCAAAAGATTTACATAATCTTGTTCAATATGTATTATAATTGATTTCTCTTTAAAATAATATTTTTTTCTGGAACTGAATAAAAGGAGTCATTCAAAAGATGTTCTAAAAAAATTAAAAAGTGAAAATTCTTCCCCCAACGAATCCTTCTTTTTCCTTAGAAAGTCATTTTCTTCATAAAATCTGCTCTGTCCTTGATACCGAGTTTAAGCCTTGCTTGTTCATATGTTTCTTTCTAACAGCAAACGAATTTCGATACCTAAAACAAAACAATAAGTTAAAACAAGCTAAGTTATATTAAAATGTAGACTTTGGGGGATTGTAAAATGCATAATAATAAACACCATACATATTTCAAATTTTCTATATGTACAACAACAGTGTTCAAAAAGAAAAAATCTAAAATCCAAACATTTTCCGTATATTTCTAAAAAAAAACTTTCGTTCTATCATTTCCACTCGTGCGGTTCGGTTGTAATAGAAAATATATAGTTTTTCGGTTTGTTGAACGCATCTTAATAAATGAACAATTTGTTACATGTAATATATTTCATGTATTGTATATATGTATTTATATAGATAATTTTTATATAGATATATATATCGTATTATTACAGCTTTCTAATAACCACCACAGAGCGTACGGGCAGCCGGTGTCGTACGTTTGGATACAGTTTTTAATGATACGAAAAAACCGAAAACTACTAATTTTTTAAATAGTTTATTTTCACAAGTTAATGTGTTTATATACTTTTCGTTTTTGAAACAAATTTATTTCGAGTTAAAATCATTTAAAATCAAAAGGAAACTTGGGTCATCGAAATAATTTTTCTTAATTTCTTATTCGTAGTAAGTTCAGATTGTTTCTAATATGTATTTTATGTATTGTAATGTAAATATCAGTTCACGTTATTAATAAAATTTGAAGTTTTCTGATTTTCAATATATATATATTTATATATGTGTGTATTTGTAATTATCTTAAATTTTTGGTCTAGATTGCCATTGAAGGCGTATGTATGTGTATAGTGTTATATAGTTGCTCGGTTTTAAATCGAAAACAAAAGTCAAGACTCAAAAACTGAAAACTGTTCGGTTTGTCGAATTATTATCATCTTGTGTTATTTTACTTATATTAGACATTATTATCATTAAGTAATTAAATCTAGATACCCTACTGAAACTAATAAATCTACATACGTATTTATCTGTAAAGTAGCGTGCACCGTGATTTGACTATTACGGTATAAGGTAGTCCAACAAACCTTGGTATCGTTACCCGTAAAAGTCAAGTGAAAACGATAAGAACGTGAAAACAGACAAAAGTCTAAAAGAGCCTCTGACAATCTACGACCCACTGTAAAAGGACCAGAAATTTCTTCCCTCGTGTTTAGCTAAACGAATATTTAACGAAGATATTGAACAAAACTATAGACACATGATTTAGTGACCTATTAAATTTCCCCCATCCCCAAAACCGCCATAAAAAGAAATTACTGACCATAAAATGTATATAGACATCCTATAGCTACTTGTTTTGTTGACTTACACCTTCAAGTACACTTATTTTATAATATACATAATATATTAGTTACTTTATATGTTTTACAACTACTAACAAGTTTCATGTTTTTTTTTCGAAAACACTGCACTGGATATATGTAATTTTTATATTAAGAGATTTAGAGCTGAACATTGAACAACATATTAGGATGCAGAAAGATAGTTCAAACCCGATAATATCGAATCTGTTGATAAACTATTCAATTTACATGTTGTACTTCATGAAGCCTTTCGTCTCCCTTGACCATGCTGCTTGGGGTTGAGCTGGGCCAGGATTCGGTGGGCCTTGGTGACCTGGTCCAGGTCCATCAGCACCTCCCCACGCCATGAATCCAGAGCCTTCAGGACCAGGCTGTTGTGATGTTGCTCCCTGAGGAGTCGGTGCGTTTCCGTGACCAAAACCCGATGGATGATTAAAGCTCTGCGGTCCTTCGTTTCCTTGTTGGCCTCCTTGAATGTTACCGACAAGGCCCCATCCAGCCTAGACGAAATAAAAGCACACATTTTTATTTAAACTCTACACAAACAGATATATTCGGTTACAATTATAACTTAATTCACCCTTACCTGGTTTAACGCTGCGGCGACTATTGCAGGGTTCACAGGCATACCTAAATTTAGAGCTCCCAAACCCATTGGATTGTTTAAACCCTGTCCTTGACCGGTTCCTCCTCCCCCACCACCAAGACCGAGAGTCTGTAAGTTGGGCATATCCATACCACCTCTACCTCCAACACCTCCTCCTACTGCACTCCAACCAGCACCACCTTGACCGTAATGTTGGCCATATCCACCAGCCATCTTGCCACCATCCCTTGGCGGTACACCTGCGTAATGATTAACTATTCACAATAAACAATAAAATTTCATCAAATCATATTACAACGGAAATTTAAAAAAGAAAGTAATTTTGGTATATTTACCTCTATATGGATACTGGTGACCCCCCTGATTTCTAGAAGGGTCAGATTTGGGTGCAGCGTTGGAGACATGGACGGAGACACCCTTCACAATATGATCCTCTCCACACAAACTCTGAGCTACCTCAGCCTCCAAAAACGTTACAAAAGCGAATGCTCTAAATGGTTTTGGGATAAATACGTCCGTCACCTCACCAAATTTAGCAAAATATTCACGTAAATCTTCAGCAGCTATATCTTCAGTGCATCGACCTACAAACACTTTGGCGGGTACATGAGCTTGCTGTGATTCCTAAAATAAGCAAAATCATGAAACGTCAAAAGGTGATAGTGATGATCAACTGCACAGGGACAAGTATAATCATGTCATCTCATATTTTGATAAGTACATACCTTTGAATTCGGAATTTTAACATCACACCATCGACCTTCAATAAGGTGCCGTTGTGATAACACTCTTATCTGAGAGTCATAACTCGCAAATCTAATAAACCCAAATCCTTTCGACTGTCCAGTTTTACTATCTTTTTTAACTTGTGCCATTAAAACTTCCCCGAAAGGTTCAAAGTACTCCCGCAATTGTTGCTCCGAGGTTTTCCAAGGCAAACCTAGTACGATTAAATCTGAACATTTGTTTTTACTCGATTCAAACCGCTTGGATTTTGCAGTTGTATTTTCTAAGTAGTCATCGGATTTTCTTTTGTTTTCCGCTGCAAGTCAAAGTAAATAAATTTTTATGTCACAGCATCAGGCTATTTTTG
>JAQFZG010003036.1:0-14641 GCA_034695465.1 Entomobrya nicoleti | reverse complement strand
AATCATAAAAAGATAACCTTGATCACATTTAGTATTCTTGTGTGTGCGCAGTGTAATGTACCGTGAAACTGTAACTGCCATAATAAGCCATGTGGAACAGTTCCCACAAAAAAAAATATACTATTTCATATCAAAAGACAATCTAAGTTAAGTTGAGGCACAAAAAAATAAAATAATGAATACAGTTTGTAAACTACACCAGAATAAATATCTAGCTCAATTATCTTATCATCATATTTGTTATTCTATTTTTGGCACGAAGGGTATAGCATAACATGCATACTTCCAATTTGTTTTTCTGATTATTATGGGAAATTTGGTGGGTGGGATGGAATATGAATTGAGTCATTATTTGGATTACTTGGACGGAGAAAGGAAGAAAAAATAAATAACTTGTTATCATAATCATTAGACAAATAGGCTAATTAAAATTGGAGGGAAATTTGTTTTTCTTCCGGATAAAATTCAAAGCGTTTGAATTAGCAAATTTACTAATTACTTATCATGGTAATTAAGAGCTCATTAGTAACATCTTGTGCAAAATTGAATGGAAAGTTTTTGTATATCTTTTAATTACCCTAACAGCGGGCAACTCTCATAAGCTCCTTCCGGTTCCACATCGTCATACTCATCAGCATCCTCCCTCCCTCCATCTTCTGTTGTGCTGCTCATTTGCTGAGTCGTCGGAGAAAATATCCCTGATGATGGAGTATCCGGAGTGATTCCACTTTGGAGGGATTTCCCTCCATGAGCAACTCCTCCAGAAAATGAATGGGTTGATTTGGTGGGAGAGGATGCCGCGGTAGAGTATTGGGATGGGTATAGCTGCTCATTATTTTGGTGGTCACCACCTCCACCACCGCCTCCACCTCCACCATACATACCAGCTTGGTGGGAGGATGAAGATGGAGGGGATGTGGAGGAAATTTCTATGGAGGGAGGATGATGAGCTCCATGTTTGACGGGAGATGTTAGTTTTTTACGGAGGGAGCGAGAGTGCAGAGGTCGGAGTGGATGATGAATGTGTGGAAAGCTTTCTCGACGGTGAGCTGGAAAATAAATAAAATAAATTAGTAAAATTTATGGAGGAAATTTGGAGGAAAATAAGTAAACCAAACCAAAGGAACCCGGAAATAAAACATTTTAATATTTATTTTTGTGGTTGTTTTTCTTAATGACTTTCTTTTTGGAAAACAAGCTATCTTCTTATTATTTTATGGGGAAAGGCGGCCTAATCCTTTCACTGTACTTGTTTTAGTGAAGAAATATACATTAAAAATAAGTAGCTATGTTCTGGGCAAAGTGGGAAATGAGGTCGTAGGTTTTTTTAATGGCAGAGGCAAAGCACATGCTGCAGTTTTTGGACTGACCTTCAAAAAAAATGAAATAAAACCAGATTTTTTACTTGGCTTTGGGCAATAAACTATTTGGGTTTTTAAAAATTCATGGAAATAAAACAGAAGAAGAAATATAAAAAATGAAATAAGCTGCGGTGACGGTGTGGTGAAGTACCCGTATTACCGAATATGTGGGTAGCGAGCTTGTGGAAAGGATTAATGTCAGTAAAGTCAGTAAAAAAGGGAAATGGAATGAGTGGGATTTTTTGATATGCGGGAAATGGATCAATAAAAAAAGGATAATAATAACAAGACTGTGAAAAGTTAAGATTTTGGCATTTGGAATGTAGTAGCTTACCAGCCGGATATACGACAGTGTACAAATGCATTTTAGCTTTTACCATTATTACCCGCTTTACAACAATTTATAGAGAACTAACTGTTCTGTGATATGGGCGGTTATTAGAATTTAATGGGTTTGTGGGGTGGGGATAAATACAAAGAGGGAAATTATATTTTTGGAACTAAGTCAGTAGAGTAAGTGGGTGAGGACAATAGTAATTTTAAAGAAAAAAAATTGGAAATGGCAGACCAAGGACAATTAAATAATAATATATTTTTCAATGTCTGCTTTGTCTTATTTTGATTTAAAAAGGATAAAAAAAGGCGGGGTTATATTTAACTAGTTGATAAAGTAAGCTGGTAATTTAAAAATGTTATATAACTTGGCTAACAATTTTATTTAGAAAAGGGTTTTCCATGAAATTAAAGTAATTTTAAAATTCATGGAAGTTAAAAGCCATTAATTTTTTTACAAGCTTTGTCTGGTTTTCAAGTAGCAAGTAGATGAGAAGATCCGCATCGTGTTTAGACAAGTGCTTAAATTATAAGTGAAACGGATTAATATTAACGTTCTTTGTACCTTGCTTACAATTTAAAATATTTAAAAAGTTTCAAATTTCAAAAGCATTAAAATAATTAAATGTACAATTTATACTTGTTTCATAACGGTACATTAGGTTACGTGTTTGCCCCTTAAATTAATTGTTGTTTTTTCTTAGAAAAAGTTTGTTAAGTAAAAAATGTGAAACAATTAAGAATAGAGCTTCCAGCAAGTCACGTGATTTTTTGAAACATGATCATGTTGAAGCCAAAGCTTGAAACCAAATTCCTCTGAAAATGCCCATAAAATTTAATTACTCTACTTGTCTGACAAGTACCATTTTACATTTAAAAATATTTCTTCGGGTAGTTTTTTCAAACACATTTAAAAATTAATTGTAGTTAACATGCCATACATTCATTTATTTCTTCTACTTACATTGGTAATCCCGTTCATCAAACCGCCTTGGATCCGGTGCAGCCGCTGTTCCAGCAATGTTATCATGATCATGAACCAACCGCATGTTAAATCTTTCCGGCTGCATGTCCTCCATTTTGGGATTGAGCACTTGGTCAATCATCTCAGAAAGGGCGGCTGCACTGTCATCTCCATTCTTCTGGAAAATTCATTTACATTTAAAACATTATCATTCTATTTATATCTCAACTCTTGGCAAAGCATTTTTTATGACAGGAAGGAAATAACATGCTGGTTTGGTCTGCTGGTCACTTGACTGGCATGGTGACCAGTGACCAGATATACCAGATCATTCGATATGCCCACAAGGAACAACCCTGAAAATTACCCCTATTTATTTTTTATGACATCATTTTATTTTTGATTTGACGTAACCTAAACAATTAATCAGTATGTCGCACATCCTATCATCAAACAAAATTATTTCTATTGATTTGCGTCCATTTATTTTTTTTGGATGTGGGTGACCAGGTAATAAACATGCCTACATCTCAAAAAAATCTAAAACCTTGATTTGTCTATAAGATAATTTAAGAGTAGACCACACCAGCTTATTTTTACAAGTCATGTTAACAGCCATGTTTACTTGGAAAAAAATAAGATAACAATTTTAATTGTTTCGATCTTGAAAACTTGAAGACTTGAACAATTTTGATATTGCAAATTAATCCATGCAAAAAATGTTTAAACGTGATAATTATCGTCATACCATCACCACTAGTGCCACAGGTCATATAATTCAATTGAAGGACACAAATTGAGATACAATGTCTTCATTTTGTTTAGATATTGGAATAATTAAATAGTTCACAGTGTAACAATGAATACAATTAAAGCATCATCTCATTATCCCACCGAACAAAACAAGTCAGTTGCCAAAATATATGCAAAGTGTTATCATGTTTCATCTTAAAAGCAATTAGCAAGAGTATAACTCATTGTTAGACTGTTACAGAAGTAACTCATATTGATTTATAGTTTTATCACACATGATGCCACTGCTATGCTGCAATTGTAAAAAAGAGAAGTCAATAAACACCTTTTTTCTTTGAATGAATGCAAAACGTCTCGACATAATAATTTTTTTGTGATCACTGCTGGTGGCCTGTGGCCTGGCACGACGTTTTGTTTTTTAAGCACCTACCTTACAAAATATTACAACAATCAGTTAACCGACCCACCACACTATACCACCACCAAGTGTGATCGACCCTGTTTGAAGGGCAAAACATTTTGACTAAACATCTTTTACAATTTTTTATGGCATGGCTTAAAGCCTAAGAGAATAAATAAAAAAGATCAGTCGGTCGGTCGGTCGTCTACCTCAACGAAAGGAAGTTAATCAATTGTACTCGGTACTCAGTTAAGTTAAGTCAGAAGAAGTGGTGCATTGGTACTGTTACAAGTTACACGATAGGATGTGACGACGACTATGACCATTCATAATAATAATGAGTGGCGTAAGCCAAGAGCCAAGCCAACAACCTTGTTTTAAATTGAGGAACTTGTCATAAATCTTGTTTCTTCGATACGTGCTCCATATAATTTTTTTTGTCAAATGGTTAAATAATCTTAAGTGAATGGGTATACCTAAAACAATACTCTTTTTTAACAATGATGGTAAATGGTTTAGATTGCCAAAAAAAAATTGTGAACTTGATAAGGTTAATAACACCTGGCATGCATATCTCTATAGTGACCACACCTATGTAATAATTTTGGCATGTGATCTGACTGAATTTGTCTTCCGAAAATATAAAATGGTTTATTAATTTAAAAAATGTAAAGCATGTCATCTTGCCCCTAAAAATATTTAATCAAATCTATTTCGGTCGTCGTGATGGATATGGACGACGTGGTCTAGAAATATAAATGCTGGTGGCTGCCGTAATGCTGGTTGGTATGCTATATGATTTTGTTAAAGCTAAAATGCCAAAGGCTGTGAATTCACCCTATTAATCAACTTTGATTACTTTATATGGCTTACAATGTATACCTACCTGTATGAAATGGTATGATTAAGCTTTATGAACGGAATAGCCTTCTTCTTCGTCGTTATATTTCATTGGAACTAATTTGATTGGAATTGGGAAATTCCAAAATAAAAACTAATTTGATTTGAGTTGACTTGGCTTACCCCAGAGTTTGGTATACGAACAGGTGAAGACGCAGATGCTAAGCCTCTTGAAGAACTCGACCCACTCATGCTGCTCGTTACTGAAGAGGACATTGGCAGATGGGCTGGAGGACTTTTGTTGGGATCCACTGGATTCTTGGATGGATCCATCTTGAAATTTTCTTGGAAGATTTCTCTCTGGCTTTTTTATAACAAACTTGTTATTTCCTCTTTTATATTTCTATTCACTAGTTGAATTCAAATGAAATTTTGCAAATGAAATGAATTTGAGGTCCTTCCGGTTTTTTTGTGGTTTATTTTGAATATTTTCTTCTTGGTTTAGGAAATGAGAAGAAGAGTCTGGATTCCCGTGCCGTTGGGAAAGGACCTTGTCCCACAAGTGAACTCGTTTTGGAGAGTGGTGTACCTGAAATACATACACAAGAATAAAACAAGATGATATATAAATTGATTAAAATGCTAACAGATGTACAATTTATACTACACAAGCTTTACATTACAGTTACAAGGCTAGTTTGCTGGAAGACAAACCGCAAATTAAAATCTTAACTAGAAATGAACGGCTTACCTCAAAATTTTCATTAAATTCAGATACATTGTACCTCTTGAGCTAATGAATGAATACGCATACCTGAACAGTGTACATATACCTGTCTAGCTATTTAATTAAGATGACAAAATCCTATACTACCTTTTTCATCAAATTTTGATACTTCGAGAAGGCTCTCTGTTAACATTAACAACTTAGTGAACTGTCCATGCGTTTCTTCATTGAAAGAGAGAGAGTAAAGCCGTTTTACTATTTTTTCAATCAATCAACTCAGTTGACCTTCCAGTGTTCAATGATGATAGGATCATTAAAATACACAAAATCACAGCAGTACTGTTGGCAAGCTTTTGGAAGAGTATTTTAGTTAACATTGTTATTTAATAACAGTGTGATGTAGCATATGTACCCAAATCATCACCCAGATTAACAGATCATAAAAAAAGAAAATTACACTTTGTTTTATAATAATTTGGTTTTCCTTGAGAAAAAAATCCTTTTCTATTTTTAAGTATAGTTTTTAAAGTTATAGTGCTTCATGCTATGCTGCATAGGTCAACCTAGACAAGGTAGCACATTTACTTGTTTAAGACCGTCGTCGTCGTGCTGTCTAATCATAATATATGCTTTGGGTTCCTGATTATTATCATAAAAATTGTGATGATGATGGATAAACATCAAAAAGCAATCAATACAAGACAGGTAGGAAAAAAAGTTATGAGATAGTTTAGTTGTTAGTAGCTTCTAGAAAATTCTGCACATGGTATTGACAGTACAGTATACATGTTTATATTTTTTGTAGCAATTTGGAACTGGAGTGAGTTTTATGGATTTGTCAAGTGATAAAAATGCAGTTTTTACGATTATGACTTGGAACTCATACAGATTTTCACAAAATTGGATTGACATGGACAGATTAAAAAAATAAATGGGTTATTTTTATGTAACATCGTAAAACATGACATATGTAGTAATAGTAATAAATAAAGTTACACCAGGTTTAAATATAAATAAATTGTTAATTATAATTACAATTTTATAGACATGTAATATTCAAAAAAGGGAAAATCGAACGCCGCTAAAATAATATTTGTATTAGTTTTTATTATACATGCATATTAGATAAATTAACTGTCAGCATTGACTATTGAGATGACAAGTTTAAAAAGAACGCCTACGCATTTTCTTGTCAATTAAAAAAAAAATCAATTTGAATCCGAATTTTGACTTGATTTTTTCAGTCAATCAGAAATTTAAGCATGTTCATTATATCGAACACTAAATACGCGTAACATGATACCCCATATATTATATTCTATGTAAGCCTTGTATTTTCTAGACTTCTTAAGAAAGACTTAAAAGTCAAACAATTTTTTATACACTAATTTTACATCCAAAGCTGTATACAGTACTATAATATTTTATGATACAAACCTTCTGCATAGTTCTCTCGTACTGCTCAAATAACGATTAATTTTTTAATAGACCCCTCTGACTGCAGTGCATAGTCTCTTGTATTCTGTATCACTGCCATACATATTCTCCATTCATTTTCAGTATAATTCGCTCAAAAAGAGAAACTCTATCTAAACAACTCAATACTCTACAACCTACCTGCTTGTTATACTAATAAACTCTGAAGAAAGCAGAAGCAGACGGAAGGAAAATAAAGCCATGTTGCTCTTTCATACTTTCTTAGTAAATTTAGTTGAATAAGAAGAAAGACTACAAAAGCCCATCTATCTCTTCAACTTTTCCTCCCATTCATTCCCGAGAATAAAATAAGATCAACAATATACACAAACGATACATACCAGTTTTCATCCCATTTAAAAAAATAAATCCCAAATCATCTATTATCCACATTTACCCCGCCCCCGCATTCTTAAAAAACCTACAAACTTTACAAAAAAATATGAGCCGTCTTTTAAGAAAACTGTAAATCTTAAGGGACCTCAACTCAGCAGTACTACTAAAACTAATAGTTATCCTTGGGAAATTCTTAAGGTAGCCATAAAAAATGCCAACAGCCTTTTTTCTACTACTGCAGCAATTACAGAAGATATTCAATTGAACAAAAAGCTGTCTTTTCTGCAGTAAAAAAATGTACAAAATGTACAAAGAAAGCTAGGACGAAAGTAGGGTTTCATTACAATTTACAATCTACAAAACTCAATTTTTGTACGGAAAGTACAAAGTAGATAAACGATAAGGTAATTCATGCCCAAAGGAGATACGAATGAACGAACATTATTGTCACCGTCTATTTTCTTAGGGAAATTTAGATAGATAGGTTGTAAAAATGCAATTGTTATGGTTTAAATTACAATTTTCCTGGTTGGTAGTCATGCCAATGCATTTTCCTGAAATTCAAATGGGGGAAATTACCGAAGGAATTGAGAGATAAATAGAATGAATGCGAGATGCAAGATAGGTTGAACGAGAGAGAAGCAACAGGAAAAAAAAAGTTTAGGAGTGGAAGTTACACAAAATGGGAAAATTTTGGCACTGGTTGTTCCATGTTCCATGTGCCGACATTTTATTTTTTATGGAACGTCGACGAAAACTACTGCATTGAAAATTTTCTCCACGGTTGTTTCATGGAACATAGACTCTCTGTCTGTTTTCAGTAGTCCCTGGCCTACGACTAAAGAAGAAAACTCATTCAAAACTCGATTTTATATACAAGGTTGGTTTTCTGAAGTAAGTTGTACGATTCCATGTATTTTTAGCAGACATACTGAAATAAAATTGTTGGCATTGCATTTGTACTGAAATGCTGCTATGTACTCTACTAGTGGAATCTCTAGACAATAAAAACCATGCCAACAAGGCTTGTATACAAGTTTTTACTTGCAAGGCCGTTCATTCTATTCAAAGTATGCCTTGGTGACTTGACTGTGAGAAAATTACATTTGTTGAAAAAAAAACACCGAAAAACCACTGCAATATGCAACTTGGAAGCAAGATTGTTTGCTTTATTTAGAATAAAAGTTTAAACAATGCAGCATTTCTACAGAAAAATAAAACCTGGTGTTTTTAAATTAAATTCCTGAACAAAAATATAATTCAATTAATTTTTGTCACCACACTTGTTTTACTTTTTTTCTACTTTGAAGTCGGTAAGACTAATGATTTGTTGACATGCCAACCAATTTAGTTCTAAATATCTTGCCATGTATTTTTTCTTTAAGAAAATGCAAAGAATTTCATAACTACTTACTTCACACTTCATTCATAAAATCATCTTGATATATTTTTATGAGTTCAACGCCGCATGTTTTTATTTTGAAACCTTTTTTTTCGCGAGTAAATGAGCAAGAAATAATGAATGAGTTCACTCTTTTGACACACACCTTTTACAAAAAAAGTTCCTCTACCCATTTTTATGATAGCCTATTACCCAACAAAACTCCAACGCCGCTAAAAGTTATTGCTTCCCGTATTTATTTATTTTTCTACAAAATATTATCGCCATTTATATTACACATGATATGTAAAGTGTTCACACATACGTTAAATAGATATTTACGTATATATCTACACATTTTTTCTTAATGTTATCCAATTTCTCAAATTTCCTACTGTGTGAACAGAAAAATTGCGACACTCGAACTCAAGTCAGCAAAAAAAAATCCGTATCTATTCAACTTACTCCTTGTGGAGTACAAGGGAACCTGACAAAATAGGAAAACCAAAGTACATAAAAAATTGCACACTTGCTCCATTCCAGCATGCTACTGCAGTCATCGTACAACTTTTATGCTGCGGCATGCATCTCATAAAAAAAATAATACAGAGAGAAAGATAAGTGTAGTGAAAGAGAAACACATTATCTTTTGTACTCCTTTTTTCACATGTGCAACTACAAAGCCAACAGACAAAAGAAATAAAATAAAATGGAACATGGCACAATGCAAGGCTTGTTATCTAAAGCTTCCTCTTTCCTTCCGCTTTAAGATAGCTTTTGCCATGTCGTGCCGCATTTTCTCTTCCAAGTAAAGTGGGAAGAGAAGAGATACAAGTAGCTATTTTCGTGTAACAGCCTTGAGTAGAAAAAAATTATCTGCGGAGAGTTTGAGCCTTATTTTGGCTTGGAAAACTGTTGCTGTTGAAAGTCGAAAATGTAAAACGTGGAAAACGGTGTACAAAGCCGAAAACCGACACACACTTTTTTTTGGGAAATAGTAGGTCAGTCCAGACCAGAGTTCAGTAACAGTCATAATCTCTCTCCAGAGATGAGCATCATCATGAGTCATGGTGGAAACTACTAACAAGGTTTGTAAACCCGCTGTAACGACGGAGCTGAAACCATCGACCCCGATTTGTAACCCGATGAGGTCACTTTTTGACCTAAAGGGATATATGATTAGTGATCTACTCAACAAGAGCTTTCGATTGCGCTATTTAAATGTACAGCTTGAACAACTTGAAAATTTTCCACTTTGAGCGTTGACCTTGGGGATTGACCCTGGAGGCTTAAAATCAATAGGTTTTCTTTGCCCTTGACCATAGTGACCTACATGCCAAATTTGAGCGAAATTGATCAAAGCGTTCTTGAGTTATTGTGCAGACAGACAGATAGACAGACAAACATGATAAAGTCAATACTCGCTTTCAGCTCCGTAATAAATGTATGTATGGCTGTTGTCCTGTATTTTAAACCCTTTTTTAAATTCTCATCACGTGATTTTATTCTCTTCCAAGTGTGCATTTTTGCTTGAATTTACTGCAAATAATTATCCAGAAAAAACCCTTCACGGTGATGGTACAGTAATCATAATCAGTTATCATTTTAAAGCGTGTAGAATATTTAATGATTTTAATGACAAGGCAATGGAACCCCTACCCAAGAAAAAACCATTGTCGTCCAATGCATATGTAGCTATGCGCTTTAGATTTGCATGCTAAAGGATTCGGTTCAGTTGAACACCTAATAAGATGATGAGGTAAGGTATTGTCATACGACGTGTGTGATTATCCCCATGCAACACCAATTCTATTCTTTTTTTGCATAGGTTTGAGGTCTGTGCTGGAATTAAATAAAATTGCTTCTTGAATAATTACGCGTATTTATCTTGATAAATATAAATGGAGAATATGGAAACCCTTTTCTTGTTTCGACATGGTTTAGTAGAAGAAAAACATACAATAATTTCTTTAAACATTGTTGCATGAATGAAAGTTTAAAAGTATATATATTCAAATTTTGGGAAATTAGCAGGTGGCCTTTTGTTCTTTCAAAAAACAAAGTTTAGTAAAACGAAGAACAAAATTTAATAACTTTTTTGTTAAATATTTAGAGTCTTTGAATACAAACTTTAAAAAGTCTTATCAAAGTTGCTAGGAAAAGTAAATATTGCTCAAAAAGTACTTAAATTTAAAAAACCCGAATACCTGAGCAATTTTTCTAATGAATACCTCAACTGGAAAAATCAACACTGCATAATTTTTCTCAATTTTTTATGAATATTTAACATAGTAAGTAATGGAATGGAACCCAGACACATAAAAACCTTAAAATCATTAAAACACATTTGTTTTATCAGCACACCTTTCAAATTTTTGTTGCATTTTATCTCGTTTTTTTTTGCACAAAATCTACTCCACTGTCCAGTATACCATATCCACATATTCACGCGCACCTGAACAAAAAAAAATCCACCAATTTCCCATAAAAATGCAACAGGTATGTCGTGTCGATACGTGTCTGCAAGGTAGTTTGAAGGATTTTTTTAGTATTTGATTTGTATGCAAGCAATAAAGCAACACATCATCATCCGATATATTTTATGACTGAATCTTAAATCATCACCTTGATTACATATTACACCTGCTGACCAGAAGATGATATTTTTTTTGTTTCAATGATGCATAACGAATAAGAAGCCTAAAAAACCTGAAGGATGCCTGAAGCTACAAAACCCGAAAATTACTGTTTACTTTTACATAAAAAAATAGAGAAGACGTGCATAAACCATTATCGAATCTTCGTCTCCGCATATTTTCTTTTGGTTATGCAATAAACAGAAAAAATGAAAATGAAAGCTAAAAAAACCGTACGTACCTGGACCCAAAGTACACGTTTAGTTTACACGTCGACGTTCCTCTTCCCTACTAACTTCTCAATAGCCCATTACAGAAATATTTTACCCAAAAACTAAATCCCTTTAAAAAAAATGGAGATGCAGATGAAAAATGAAAATGATAAGGTTGAAAACGAAAGAAGGAGGAGAGGAGGACGATGATCATAATGATTATGTTTTTATGCTGCAGGGCATACAATTTTTAAAATAGGATTGTGAATCTACGTATCTCTTCTTCTTTCCTCCCCTCATGTTATAGAGTAACCCTTTTTATGACCATTTAGACGATCAAAATATGAAATATATAAGTGAGTAGACTCCTCTTCTGACCACGACCACAGACGAGACTTTAAAAATAACAAAAACGCCTTAGGCGCCAAGATTTTACGTTTTAAAGTCCTCCAGTATTACAAACTGCACAACTTACAGTATGACCAAATCTTACGGAAATCCCATGAAAAACTTCTCTCGAGACAATTTTTTTGTCCAAAAGTAAATAATATACACCTGCATTGCATTTACGTCATTTGTTTTATTTCTTGATTAATCTATTTTCCCAAAAATGATGACAAGATGAAAATTACATAAATTTTCAACAGAGCTCCTAGACAAAAAGTCTCCAATATTTTTTTATATCAAATTATGGTATAATGATTGCTTAATAGTTTAAATAATAGCTTTTAGCAGTACATTAATAAAGTATTTTGCAAAAAGTAATCTGCAATTTTATTGGGATTGGCGTTCAGCTCTTACCAATTCTTTATTGGTGGCTTAAATTAGTACTTTTGATTTAGTAGAATATGTCATTTGCAGTAAAAATATAATTTATTGCTATTTTCTAGGCTTGGCGTCATAGTTTGCATAAATATTTATTCAAATTTTGTGCATAAAAAAGAAACCGAATAATTTAAAATAAATAGAGTATTGATATTTCATGTAAAGCAAATGTACTTTTAAGGTTTCTAGATCGAATCACGTGGCCATCAAGTGATATTTTTTTTCAACCGTGGTACGAGTTAAAAAAAAGTTTAAAATATTCGGGGGGAAATATTTTTTTATGGCCAAGTTGTTTAACATAAAGATTTACAACTTAAATATAATATATAGATCAATTACAAAAATGTTTAATGATTTTTTTCTCCCCATAAATCTCACTATTTATGCGACTGTCAAAGTGTCAATATCTTGTGTAATTTTGAGTTTTTGCACTTGGTTGTAAAAATTGCATAAGAGAGCTGTGAACTTGCATGGCAACTTATTTTCTTGACTTTAGTTGCTCTGGTGCTACTTTACTTTATGCAATGACTATATACCTATGTACAATGGATTGGTATGTCAATAGACTTTCAATGCAATTTTCAACGCTGCAAAAATAAATGCAGTACAGTTCATACGGAACATGAACCCATTAAAAAAAATCTTCAACCAGCCAGTTTTTCGTAGTAGCAGAAAAAAATCTCAAGTAAAATCGTATTGTCTACTTCATTTACATACGTTAGTGCATCTACCCGTAAGAGACCAGAATGTAGTGGTTTGGTTTGGTTTATATAGGTCTGGTCTGGAGATAAGAATATCGGGACGGGAAATAATTGTGTAGCTTTTTTGTTAAGTACTTTCGTTTTTTATTACAGCTTTGCTTACAATTTTTTGGTACTGCAGTGCAGTGGTGATTTGATAGTGTAGATATTCTGTGAAAAGTTTTAATGAGCAATTCGAAGCCTGGTTGGCTTGACTGGGCAACCATAAAAAATTTGACTTGAAAATTACTAATGAACTTGTTTAGTAAAAAATATTGCATACTTTCTTTTTTCCATCTAAGCTAAAAAAATGAACTATTAATATCAATATATATTTCTTAGAGCCTTGTTTCCTATTTCGTAAGAATATGATGATGATCTAAAATTCTGTATGCATTTCTACCATCTCAGCAAGCAGCTTCATTTGCTAATCAAATCATAAGATCAAATATGCATCTGTTTCAGTAGACGTAAAATTTTATTGGATGATTTTGACTTCGTTAGAATTCGTATGATCATCTTATTTGCTATATTTGCCAAATTATGATCACAGCTAAATAGAAGGTCACAAAAATCCTTGAAATATAGGCTCCAGTTTTTATTTGTAAAAATTATATTTTGTTAAATTTGGAGACCCTTTACAAAAATGACGTGTCATCTTTTTTTCTCTTACATGTACATTATTTAATGATGACCCATATAACTTCCAAGAAGGAAGGTATAAAACTAAAATGTTCATTTAAAAAATAATTTTTCCACTAAAGACCACGTGCACGTAGCAAGTTTACATACCAAACATATTACTCATACCATACCACCGCAAAAATATTTTATTTGCAAAAGGGGGAAAGAGAAAAAGGCTTAAGGAAATAACCAAAGTATTCATATATTTGACCTTGGAATATTTTCTTGGAATCTTCTAGTTTCCTTAGTCATTCTAAATGTAATACTGGACTAAGCATCTGTATATACTGTATACAAGCACAATAGACTAGGCAGACTACTTTAATTATAGGTTATGCTCTCCATGGCAATTTCTAAGGTACCACCAAAAACTAGTCTTAATTTTCACTTAAAAAGCACGAACCGGCGTTGAAAACCAACAAAAACTTTTCATCTTCATTTTGCACAATAGTGACACAACAAATTATACAAAAAGAAGTCTTTTCATTCAAACCCATTTAGAAAATTATACGAATAGCTTTAAGGGATGCTTCATATTCCAAACCAAATTGAAATATATTCGTTTTCACTTGTTTTAAAGTTAAATTGAAATCAAAATGCGCAAAATAATTGTAAGGTCAGGTCGCCACTCGTCGTGCAAAATTCGTACGCCGTTAAGCTAAATATCATACTTTAAATATTTTTCCTAGGAAAGAATAAAAGGGTTATGCTTTTGGATGACATGGTACATTAGTGCGAAAAAAAGAACGTGTTTCTGCTTTTCCACTTTGTTGACACAAATTGTAATGAATTGTCCTTATGGTTTAGTGAGTAGATTCTTTCTTGTCTCTTGAAAGCTTTTTCTACACGAATCTTCTCTTCTCGGCTGTTTTTGCTACGGACCGACTACCAACCGACCTTAAGCCTGCATGGGAGTTCTATTTATATCCACAGGAGACGAGGACCAACACCAAAATTCTTCATCGTTTTTGTA
>JAQFZG010003035.1:0-14641 GCA_034695465.1 Entomobrya nicoleti | reverse complement strand
TTTTGTTTCACAGAGTACCATTCTGGTACTAAATAATAATGCTGTTAACGTAGTCGTAAATGAAGTGTATACTTAAGTTTTATGCTGGGGTAGAGTGATATGTAATGTAAGTATTTCTAAATCCATTTCTCCCTTTTTCTCCATAAAGTTGTAAGAGTTTCGCTAGTTTTTTAAGCCTAATAGTTTGTCGACTATGTCTGTTTGTTATGTTGTGTTTGCACATATTATGTGTATTGTGTACATATTATTTTCTGTTTCTCAGACTTTGATGTAATTAACTAGGATTCGTAGAGCGGAGCGGAGCAGCCTTATCGCTGCTGTGGAGTGTGTGTGCGACGCAGATGTGCACCAGAATTTATTGGAGCAGTTGTTTTTAAATTAAATTCAGATGGGATGTATAAGTTCATCTTCATGTGATCTAGAGGTATTATGCAGTTAGAGTTAAGATACTTTATGGAATAATTTAAATTGTCTGTCTGTCCCTGTCCATCAAAACGTAACAGTTTTGTCATGTCATAACCAATGTTGAAAATAGGTTAAATTAAAAGCTGCAGTCAAATCAAATAGTAAATAGAGAGCCGAATCATTTGATTAAATTAAATATTTAACTTATGTGATCTACAAATTAAAAATATACATGTAATTTAAAATATTTTTTGTAATAATTTATAAATATTTAGCTCTCGCATCTTGTTTACATTCATTTTGTAAAAGGTATAAGAGGTAGAATGATGAAAAGTTTGTTTTTGTATATCTGCACAACAGAAGCTTCTTGACAGACAATTATGTCGAGAGACTCCTGAGGGACTAGAAGAAAGAAACTTGTCCAACCAAATGCTTTGAAAGTAGAATATAAATTCTTAGCAGGTGCTTTTCAGGATAATAAAACATAATACTCTTTGGCTGCTTTCTGGTAAGACACAAGACTAAAAAACAAAAAGTAGCTTGCTCTCTCTCTCTCTGCCTAGCTAGTTGTTATCTAGGTTTGGTTTTGGTTTTCGAGAGTATTTAATGGTGATGGTGGTACTGTGGTATGGCACCATGAAGAATAGAAATGAATGGGCGGATAGAGAGCTACTTGTCTATTTACTTTCTCCATTATATGTATTCCATATTCAGTCAAGTCACAAAGTACTCGCAATAAAGTAGCACCTCAGCTCAGCACCACCACCATTCGCATTCCAGAAAGCACTCTCATGTCACGTTGTTCATTCATGTGATATTATTTTGTGATGTTGAAAAATGATGACAAGGAAAGATGAGAGGAGGGATCAAATTGTGCAAAGAGAAAAAAAACTGCAGTGTATTCACGAAGGTGAATTTATTTTAATTTATTAATTTAATTAATGGTCTACCCACTACAATTTGATCTTAAATTACGGGGAAACATCTTTCTCATGTGTGGTGATTTAAATGTCCATTATAACTGTTCATAACATGTCATTTAGTAAAATGTTAGTAAATTATTTAAGATATACTGCAGTTGATCCCATGCGACTCATAAAAACATGATGTTAGTGAAACCAGAAGAATTTGCAATTGCATTGCAATTTGCAAATAGCTTATAGGCTTACAGTTTACCTGCTTGTCTTTGTCTACCTCAGAGGGGCAATATGCATACACACTACATGATAAAGTCATAGAGTAAAATTGCAAGAGGGAAAACCTGCGATGATGAGTTTGACTGTGTTTTCTCTGTTTCTCATCTCAAGTCGGTATTTCACTTGCTTGTTTTGTGAATTTAATGGACTCTCTCTCTCTCTTCCTCCGACTCCACTCTTTTGACTGGATTATTTGGTGGTGAGGCTTTGACGAGACATAAAAACATTAGCTAAAAATCGGCAATTTAACAGTGTTGGACCAAATTGTACATCAAGTTTAGTTTCATTTGGAAAGTGTTTTCGTGAGGCCAAAAACAGTGACATTTTGATCTAGGAATTTTGAAAAGGT
Organism: Entomobrya nicoleti; assembly: GCA_034695465.1. Classification (NCBI taxonomy): domain Eukaryota; kingdom Metazoa; phylum Arthropoda; class Collembola; order Entomobryomorpha; family Entomobryidae; genus Entomobrya; species Entomobrya nicoleti. The sequence goes on along the minus strand of JAQFZG010003035.1, from coordinate 12,691 downwards.
AAGACTTAGGTTAATGGCATATATTATGGTTGAAAATGTGTTAGAATTAAATGTAAGGAATGATATTTTAATTGTAGGAAAGTCAAGATGAATAGGATGAAATTTATGAGATATGGCAAGTGGATAATTGGAGCAGCAGCAGCTGCGACTGTCTCAGTTGCGGTTACCCATTGTTCATCTGCGACGGCCTCTGTTTGGACCCCTACAAAACCTACTAACGTGCCTGACTCTTATTCCAAGTGGGATTACAACTGGGACAAGTATGAAAGACAGGCTAATATAATTAAGGAACAGTTTTCGTTTTGTTTTTGGACTGATAGCTAATTTTGAAATGATATATTTTTTTATAGGCGTGAACCCTATAGCTTGGTCAAACCACCAAAACGGAGCAAGTCTGAAGGCAGAGGAGACAAACCCTCCGACGTGACTGACGATGGTGTCATGGAAAAGTTGGAGAAGAAGAAGGCGAAAGCAATCAGGCATCTAATCCTCATTCGTCACGGTCAGTATAACATGAAGGGAGAGAATGACAAGGAGCGACGTCTCACCGATCTTGGACGAAAACAAGCAGAGCTCACTGGATTAAGACTGAAAGCATCTGGGATGCACTTTGACTCAATCATCTGCTCCAACATGACCCGAGCCATTGAAACAGCAGAAATCGTTGTGAAGCACATGGATCAACCGGAGCTGTGTATTGAAACTCAAGATCCTGTTCTCAGAGAAGGGGCTCCGTGCTTGCCTGAGCCTCCCGTTTCTAATTGGCATCCCGATCTTCACGTTAGCTATAACATTTATACTGAAAATACATTAAAAAATACCAAAAAATGCCTGGATCTCAGCCGGTGATCATTTTCTTGTAACTGTCGGTTGTGTTTCTTTGTATTTTTAGCAGTATTATGAAGACGGTGCAAGAATTGAAGCTGCTTTCAGGAAGTATTTTCACCGAGCTGATCCTGATCAAGAAAAAGACTCTTACGAAATTATCGTTTGCCATGCTAACGTCATTCGCTACTTTACTTGCAGGTAAGAAAACTGAAAATTACTGAAAACTCGCACTAATCCCTTTACGTCAAGTTTACAATTTTGCTAATTAAATTGTTTTCCCTTTTTTTAATCAGAGCCTTGCAGTTTCCAGGGGAAGCTTGGCTTCGTATCAGCTTGTACAACTGTAGTTTAACTGTTCTCAGTATTCTACCATCTGGTCGAGTTGTTCTCCGAGCTTTAGGAGACAGTGGTCACATACCTGTTGGAACTACCTCCACTTGAACGCACTCCAATCTCTGATTTTATAAAGTAGCATAATATTAAAAGCAGACTCATGAAACTGTGTTAATGCTAACATATTTTGTACTTTTTAATGCTGGACAGTCATAATTGTCGTAATAATATGAAAAGCATAAACTAATAATAATGTTCCTTATTTATTAGCGTAAGATCGATGCTATTCAATGTAAAGATATTCTAGTTGTCTGTATGTTCAGATTGTTTTGAGGAGATTAAAAATCATCTATGCATTTAAAAGAAGAACTAATCTATGCAAGTATACTGCTGTAATTGTAATATGTAATACAGAAAAAATAAATGTGACTAATCCAGAAACAATTATTTGCGTATAGATTTGTTTTTAAAGCGAAATAAATAAACGTGTATTTATTTCAATAAACAGTTACAATATATTTCCATTAACAAAATAACAAGACGACACAGGCGATTTTCAAAGTAATTATTTTTTTGTTGCGTTTCTCTCCTTCATATTTCAACTTAGCATTAAATTCTTTTTTTTCACTCAAGCTTATTTCATTGTTTAGTTGGAAGAAAAAGCTAAAGCCAATTTCTACAAGATTTCTACTTCCTGTAATTAGACAAATTGTATTTCAAGTAGGTAGGATAATTATATGCTTATTTTTTATTAGACCGTTCCATTAACTAAATCGTCTTCCTAGAATTTTGCTGATCCGTGACCTATATACCGCTCATATAATTCTTAAAGGAAATCAATGTGCATAATGTGTTTACATCCTTTAATGTGAGGAAAGTTGAAAGAGATTTTTTAAGCTTTCATCATTTTTTAAAAAGCTTTGTTCACAGCTTTTTTTGGTCTAGTGGAATTTCATTGGGAGAAAACAGGAAGAAGCGACTTAAGTTTTTCAAAGAAAAAGACAAAGAGAACAATTTCCTTCAAAGCGGAAATTATAACGACAAAGTTTACATGTGCACAGAATTATTTATAATAGCCTTTTTTTAGAAAGGAACTCGTGGACTAAAAAAAAGTGGGGAAAATCTTCTGAATGACTTTGGCTTTAACTTGTAGGCAAAAAAACATCATCAACATGCATACACACATGAGTATAAATTATGAATACTTATCTGGTATAATATTTTTGTGTAACAGTAATATAATATGTATGTATTTATGACATATATAATTTTTTATATAGGAAAAGGGTAAGTTGGGTAATATAGAATGTAAGTAGTAGTATGTACGCAAGTACTTGGTACTGGAATGGAACTGGTGGCATGGTGTATGGTGATGGTGATGAGATGATATAGTGGAATGGAATGGAATGGATTTTTTATTGATTGAACTGCTCGTCTTCCTCCTGTGGCTCTACTTCCAAAACATCTTCCTCCTCTTCTTCTTCATCTTCTTCCGTCACGTCTGGTTCACCAAGGGCTCTAACAAATTCTGTTCCAACAAACCAACAAATTGAGTGCAAACAACATCACATCATCATCAACACCACCATCATCACAAAACAGCCCTTTTATTATTTTATTCTTCTATTTTTTTAAGGAAATGAGCACCAATTTTCTCTGTTCTGTATATATACACTCATTACTTTAGTAAGCTTTTATCATCTTATCACCAGAGCAGGAGAAAAAAAATTCTATTGATTTTTTCCCTCTGTTTTTCTTTACCTTTCTTGGAAAGAATTAAAATTCAGGTATAACCATGTGAAAAGAATCTTCGTTCCAGTAAAATCAGAGGAGTAAATCCTCTCTTTACTCTTGTGAGTATACACAGATTTAACTACCGAGAATGATTTAAAGACTTACCGTTGAAATCGATCCGACCATCACCATCAACATCCACCTCTTTGATCATGTCCTCAATCTCATCCTCACTTAAATCCTCTCCAAGACAATGGAGCACAGCTCGCAAGTCGGAAGCGCTAATGTATCCTCGATTGTGCTTGTCAAAAATCTAAACGCATAAAAAAATAAAACCAACAATAAATCCCCAACAGTCACAGTAAAGCCATGTCATGTCCTAAAAAAACATCCATGTAAAAAATCCACAGTATCAATTCACCCCAATTTTTTTATTTCATTTTTTTACCCTGAACGCATCTCGTAACTCTTGTTCCTCATCTGTACTCCCACCAGTGTTACCAGAGTAGTTGGACACAATTTCGACAAACTCTTCAAAGCTGAACAAGCCATCCCCATTAATGTCCACCTATTTATTATTAAAAAACTTGAGTGGTCATAATAAAGTACTTCCAGTCATCATCAACCATTAAACGTGGAACACACACGATGTGCCAAAAGTCCCAAGCAAATCAAAAAAGTAATAAACTTTTTTTTATGACATGATAATAAAAAGATATGTCGATAATAAAAAAAATGGGGAAACCTCTTTCAGCATTTCCTTTAGCTCTTCCTCACTTGCAAACTGGCCCAAAGATCTCATCACAATTCCGAGCTCATCTTTCGTGATGGACCCGTCGCCATCTTTGTCGAAAAATCGGAATGCCTCGCGGAATTCTGTGATATGGGTTAAGTGTCAATTAGCTTCCAACGTAAAAAAAACATTACTTTTAGCGATTTCTCAATTATTTAGCTTTTTAATTAAAAAACACACTTAGAAAGTCAAGTCAAGCCATAATTGCTTTTTTTTTGCAGACATGCATCTCTCTCGCTTTGCTTTCCCATATATGTCTCAAGTCACCCCACTTTGTTAAAATCAGACTCCCAACTTACCTTGCATTTGCGAATCGGACAACTTTGACTGAATCTTCAATGAATCCAAGGACTGTCGAATGCTCTCAAATTCATTGATAGTCTCGCCAATTTTAGGATTGGCAGTTCCTCCACTCACTCCCTCCATGGTCGGTGACATGGACATGGCCTCCATACTCATCTGTCTGGAAAATGAGCTCGGCTCTCCACATGAGAGTTGACGAATGGCTCGTATCTTCCTCGTGGTTTCGTCTGACATTTGGGAATATGAAGGTGCTTTTTTAATGTCACTTGCTTGTGGAACCACCTGGAATTCCTCCCGATTGGATGCTACTACTGGTGATGTTGATGACGCTGTTTGTTGTTGTTGTTGTTGATCTGCTGCAGAACAAGTGGATGATGATGATGACGATGCTAAAGTTGAAGCTGCTGCTGCCGCTGCAAACGACGTAGAAGCAGTCTAAAAAAATGTATACATGACACATCTTCATGAATTTTGTCTTTCGTATAAAAATAGCTATACATTTAAATTTAATTAGTAATTATTATCAAGTAATTATTATATTTTGTCACCCGGTTAAGATCAGTTATCCATTTTCTCAGGTTGGAAAAGGGCTGTTTAATAATTTCTTTGTATTCACTCATCACATCACATAATGTAGAAATGTTACCTAGTTACTACACACTATAAACAAGTTTTACTATATTTTCTCTCAACCAACAACCAAACCACATGCCCTCCTCCTTTGTACTTCTTAGAGCCTACAAAAATATATCGTTCTTCTTGTAATGCCCCGTATTTTCTCACTCACTCACTCCGCTTATCTCTCTCTCTTTCGCTTGCTATTTGTTAAATTTATGAGAATCCTGTCAACTCAAAAAAAAGCCTTCTAGTCAAGTTTTATTAAAACTCCAAAGTGGACACACACACACACACAAGATTAATGATGAAATATCACGACAACGACAAACAAGCATAACAATAAAAAAATTACGATGATATAATGATATCTATCTACCTCTCTAGCTTAAAATACACATACGCATACCCCTACTTACTTTTACCTACCTACCTTTCACAGCTTGTTATCTGATCCGTGTGACTGCTACAATGAAACTAGACTCTTTAGTCTGAAATTCAAACAGCAGAACTATCAAATCTACCACCACCTCTGCTCCTCCGCTTTTTTTCTACTTCCGAGAAAGAAAAAAAAAATTATCAAAGCAGAGCAGAGCTATAGAAAAGTCTCAGAGAGCCTTGCAAAAAAGAATTCGAAAAGTAAAAAAAAAATGTTATGCTATTTGAAAGTGAAAGTATTTCTATTTGTGTGTAGCAAACAAACCAAAACGAAACCACAGAAAAAAAAGAGCTTTTCTCTTTGCTATTCTATTAATATAACCCTTTTTTCTTATTTCCCTTCTTCTTCCAAGTGACCACCTACCACACCATTCATAGTCAAGTCATATGACTCGACTAAGAAGAAAAAAAGAGGAAGAAAGGGAAGTAGAGCTGTAGGAAGATAAATAGATAGAAAAAGTGAGTAAGTCAAGTGTGGAGTCAAGTCAGAAAAACGAGTATACTTTCAGCAGACGAGAGAGCACTTCCTTCCTTCCAGCACCGCAACAAGACGATGAGTGCCTCCCACAGGTGTAATTTGTTGAACAAAACGCTGTTGCTGAAGAAGAACAAGACTTACTGCATACCATCACCATCATCATCATATCAATGTAAAGCTTATTATTATTATACAACAACAGTTACAAATACTCTCTCTCTCTCTGCCTTGCTTCAAAAAATATGCTGTAGGGATTTTGTGGCTCTTTTCTCCCCCGACGCTTGGCATTCATGGACAAATCGATCGGGAATACATTGCTTTCATTTTCCGTTACTCAAACAGCCATGTTGGTGGTCTTGGTCTGATGGTCTGGTTTGGTGAGATAAAAAGCATCTTATTTTTATATACCTGTTCCGTTTCCGCTCCTCTTTTTGTGGCTTTCGCTTCTCTCTCTCTCTTTCTACTCTGTTTGTACATACATGACTCCCTTCTTACATCACATAATAATTTACAACGGGTTGTAGTCCTTTAAAAACTTACATTTATATTTATGGAGGGAAAAGGGTTAAGCATTGAAATATATCTATCTGATTTTTTTTTGCTTTCTTGGGTTTTTGCTTGGAGGCCACATTCCACATTTTTATCCATGCCAAAAAAAATAAAAAGGAAGCAGGAAAAGGGAAGCAAACAAGCTTGTGTTTGAGTATGTATACCTATCTAACTTTCTCCTTTGTTTTTTAATGCTTCATAATATTTTTTTTGTGATGGTGATAATGACGAAATTGAATGAACAAAGGTAGAAAAAAAGGCTGCGAGGTGTGCAGTGCGTAGAAAAATATAAAATTATTTTGTTATTCAGGAAAATTGAATAGCATACATAATAACAGTTTTTATCATCAAAGTAATATATGAGGTGGGGTATCACTAAAACCCTTAATTGCAGGTGCGCTCGTGTGTGTAATATCAACAGGAAGAAGGAAGCATGAAAAAGCAATTTTATTTCGTTCCAATTGTATTTCCACTGTTCATTTGCTTGTTATTCCACACAGTTATCCCAAAAAAACACAATCAACATTCATTTCAACTTTGCCTATTGATAAAATAACTCAATATAATACCGTATCACGAGTCTGGCTGGAGCGGACAAGGTTGATACATGATACATGACATGGATGATACTTATAATGAGGCTTTTTATGGCTGGTTTGCTAATAATAAAACAGTTTTTGTCATTAAGTCAAGTCCCTTTTGTGCGTCATGGCATTTTACAAAGTGGATTGTCTACATTCAAGATTTTCGATAAGGCCGTATACAAAACTAATGTATGCATATAGACTTTACTCATTTAGCGAATTGCGTTTCATGTGTACCATGTTATTGTACGTTACATATTATACAAGGCAGTGTTTTAGCGTAATTAGCAATTAGGCAAAATATTTTGACCATGGACCATGGTCGATTGACAAATTATCAAAAAAAAACAATCTTTCGTGTGTAAATATTTTTTGGCATTGGAACTTGGAAGCGATAATTGGAATTACCTTGTCTTGTCTACTGCAGGCATATATTTTAGCCTAAAATGAATAGAAGAAATATGATTATCAATCAAGGTCTAATTTCAAGCCGAAAAAGTCTGATCTGATGAGTCTAATTCAATTTTAGACTTTCTCCTTCGTCAGCGACGTCAGGTTCAAGTCACGTCAGTCACGAAATACTAAAAAACAAACTTGATGCGTGGGCGGATGGTTTGGTTTGAACGAACAAGCATTTCATTCTTTTTATCTCTCTGTCGTCATTAAAAACAGACTAAGATAAAAGCCAGTCTTAAAAGCACATTAGATCACACTAGATCACATCCCAATACGAAATCAGAAAAGCGTAGCAGGAAAAAAAATTATCGATCATTAAAAAAGTACCTTAAAAAGTTTATGCTTTTACAGAGGAATGCATTGTAAATGGAAATGAGTACAACTCAACGATAGAATGTAAAAGTGAAACTCATCCATCCATCCATCTGAGCCATCCATCCAAAAGCATGTAATTCCGTTGTAACGTGTACAACAGCAGAAGAGAAAAAGAAAAGACGCTTCCTTTCAAATAGCGTGAAAAAATATCAACAAAGTGAAAGTGGAACACGGAGCACTTTCCATTTCATTTCATATGGGGATGGATGATGCAATGAAATGAAACAACACAGCCACATAACCATTCCTGTGCAAATTAAATCAAGTCCAGAGCTGTACATTGGTTGATCAAAGTCTTCACCTTTATAATTTCAGGTGACAAATTTAAATCAAACGAATGATGTAGTCATTAATTTTGATGATTAGAAATGTAAAAATGGTCTAAGATTTTAAACAGTTGAATACTTATATGAAATGATCTTCTTCCTTAGTGAATTCTTAAATTCCCCCTGAACAGAAATGGGAACCTTAGAAACCAGCAATTAGCCTCGCTTACGTATATTGACTGAGTTTGTGTTAAATATGTTGTTAGACAAGTTTAGTATTTGAATATTTGTAGGAGTGGACTTGGATTTCGATTTGTATGCTAGCTGATGAACTGCTATAACTATATAACTCAATTTTCGATAAGTATCCAAATAAAAATTAATTTTATTATATTTTTTAATTTTTTATTCTTATTATTCTTATTATTACAGCGCAATTCAACAAAACAATTGAACTCTTTTTCTCTTTCTCTTATTACTCTCAACATATAATGTATGTATTTTTTAAGCAATCTTAATAACAAACAGACAGACAGACTTCACTTTTCTTAGCGTCATTTATAATTTTTTTTTCTTCACTTTGTTTTATACACATTATTAATATTCATTTTTTCTCCCATAGTGATCAGTTTATGATTCTTTTCCGTCGCATTTTTATTTTTATTATTTCCACAAGTTTGGTTTTTCACGTATATATGCATTCCATTTTCCACACCAATTTTTTCCCCACAAACATTTTATACTCTGAGAAGCGAAAGATTACGACCACAATTTTAATAATGATTATTTTAATCAATTAGATCATTTTTGATAAATTATTCTGCTTTGTTGATTTTTGACATCTTAGAAGAAGAAGACAAATACACATAGCAACTTTTTCTTGAAAATGTTTTTATCCCATTTTTCCCTCAAATAGAATTATAAAGTTAATGTTTTTTTTTAGAAATCCTATAGTCACATTATATTATGTGCATGCATACTTGTATTCCAAATATTCCAAATTTCCTGTCAACTAGTTTTTCTCCTTATTATAAAATTTTAGTTTGGTTTATTAGTACAGTTTTTTTTTCTTTCATGTAAGTATGAATATAATGTAGGTTTTTTTCATGGATGTACCCGACAACGACGGCGGCGAAGAAGAAGAAAACCGAAAATGAAAATCAAAAGTAATCATATTAATCAAGTTGCATAATAAATAATACATGTCGTGTTAAAAATTCCTTTTGGTTTTTCTTTTGTTGTAGCTGTAGTAATAATAGAGTAGTAAACGTATTTATATAATTTATGTAATTATTATCATCTAAGCATGTAATAACAACAACAACAGTAATAAGAATTAATTATTAATAATTATAATGATCATAATAAACATTTTGAATAACAATTTAATAATAATAATAGGAGTAATGATAATAATAAGGGATGTTGTAAACTTGTTCTCATTCTCATCAAGTTAAAGTTTTTTTTTTACTAAAGATGTGTAGCAGATTACCAGTAGTAATAGATATATAATATATATATTCTGTAATATGTTTTATTAGTTTGGATGATACTCAAGGAAGAAGTATTATTTTTTTTTGAATTGAGTAATTTTCGTTTGAAATACAGCAGCGTAACAGCTTAAGTAATTATAATAGATAACAAGGTATGAAATTAGCAGTATATATTTTTCCTCTCAATCAACCAACTACACTGCACTGTCTTAAGAACAAAGAAAGAAAAACTTCAAGACTAATACATAGATTTACAGATAGAGCATGATGATGATGATATATAATCATGGCATACATTATTACAAGATAATCTTTGTCTCAAAAATTAGAAAGTATATTAAATATTCATTATTATGACAGTTTTGACCATTTAAAAAAACTAGTATATATTTATACATACGTATTATTATTCTGTGTACCTAATATACCACCATGATGACTCTATTTAACTGACAGGATGAAGAAACCGAAAAACATTAAATTAAGCAGTTTTCTATCAACTTGGCTAAGGGAAGAGAGAGATATGAATGCATGGAGAAGAGGAAAAGTAACAATATTTTATGAATATGAGTAACAAGGCATCATACAAAACAAAGCTATATTTTGTATAAGTAACAATTATAATCACTGTTACAACAAACAACTAACTAACAAAACACCACCAGGGAAAAATAAATCATTACAAATAATAATATTATATTTGTGTTTTCTAATATGAATGTATAGGTTATATATCCATCCATTTTTTAACATGCTGCACTCTACCTACAATGTACTCTCTTTACACGACAAAAAATAAGGCATTCGCAATTACTTTATTCTCTTTTCTTCTGGTGAGATGAATATTGGATTTGAGCGTAACTAAACAATTTAATAATAAGAATAATATTAATAACAACAATAAGAATAGTAATAATCATAATATAAATGCATCATTTTTTTTCAACGGGGGTCTACCGGATTGTTAATAGTAATATGTAATACTAATAATTAATATGCATAGACATGTTTCACACTATCACTAGATGTTTTTTTTGCTCTAACGAAGAATTTGTGATTTAGTAACGATGATCAATAATAATAAAGAATTAGCAGTACAATTATCATTACGATTACGGAGAAAAGACCAGTGCTTATCGTTTTGAAAGCTTGGCATGCCCCACACACCACCACAAAAATATATACGTACAGTTATCTATCAAAAACCTTAAAATCAAATTGACGCTCAAGTTCGAAATCCTGCTGAAGTGTATTTTTTTTGAGTGGGTGTGATTACATGGTTTTCCTTACAAATACAAACAACTGGTGTACATTCTCCAACAATCAGTAATATTTCCATTTTTTCATTTTTATTTTATAATTATGTATAGACATTATATGACCTTTTTTCTACTAGGCTAATTATCTATATATCTAATTACAAGTTAACTTTGATAACGATATTTTACTGTTTTGTTTTTTTTACAAAAGGGGTAGTATGAAGAAGAAAAATTTTTCCATTTTTTTTTGTTGTTGCTTTAACTACAGTACAGTATTTTTTACAGTTACATATTAATTTTAAATATTAAATTGTTTTTTAACTTGTTTGCCCAATACACACACACACGTAGATATTTTATGACATATACAAACAGATAGACAGACACAATGCAGTAGTATGTAGTAGATAAACAGACTTGTTGTGGGGGTGTGTGTGTATGTTAGGCTTTATCATTGACAGCTACAATTTCTTTAGGATTCTTCTTCAGATTCTCTTCACGGGGCTTGGCTCCTCCGAATATATCTAAGGCTTGCCTGGTCGGAGCAATCGCATTTATAGGATCCCCAACAGTTCTAGGTAGGAGTTTTAGCTTTGGCCGGGCTGCCAATTCCTCTACAAAATCGTACATAACGAACCGAATACCAACAAATTAGATTCCATTCTTTTCTAATAATTAAAAAATAAGGTTTTTTATTGTATTTTCTTAAACAGCTTACCAGGAGTAGGTTCCTTGAATTCTTCGGAGGTCTTTGACCTCTCTGAATCACGGCGTGGCCTAGAAGAGTACCCTCTAGTGTCAGCAGCGTTGTAAGGTCTTTGTACCCTATCAGAATTATATCCCCCGTATGAGTTACCCCCTCCCCTAACATCACCACCATCCCGACTACCACCCCTACCACCAGGTCCCCTTCCACCACCATCTCGGCCATCTCGAGAAATGTAGCCTTGACCATCACGGCTACCACCTCGACCACCACCTCCACCCCTATTATAATTATTGTAATTGTAGTGATCATCTTGACCTTGGTTGTGGTAGCCTCCACCACCACCGCCGCCACCACCTCCTCTATTGTACCCTTGGTGTTGGTTGTAAGATTGATGACCAGGTCCACCGCGGTTCATAGAACCGCCTCCACGGTTGCCTCCTCTGTTACCTCCACGGTCATTTTTTCTACCTTCCGCGACGTCAACCTACATAACACATTTTACAATTAGTTTCTGCTTTTGTAATAATTCAACATTGTCCCGATAATACATACATTTGGTGAATATGCTAAATAAATAGTTGATAGTTGTACTACATTTGTATTATATATGGTTATATCATGCAATTGTGAATCGGTAACATGCAACACAAAATATACTACAACTACTATGTGTTGAATTTAAACAACAAATTAGAACAACTACTTATAATACAACAAATTATAATAACATATATGTATGTAAAGCATTTATAATGAATAATCAAAGTTGAGTGACTTTGACATGACTGGGGCAGGGTTTCTTTTTTTGGGGGCGGAGGAGGATCAAAATGAAAATACCTTTATCGGGACTCCATCAATAACGGACCCATCGTATTGCAAAGCCTTTTCCAACGTCTCAATATCGTCAAATTCGACGTAGCAAAAGCCTTTGAATCTCTCTGTTTCTTTGTCGTACACAAGTCGAATGGAACGAGTCTTTAAAATTTAATAATACTTAATTTTACAAACATTCAAAAGGCGGTTCTTATCTTCTCTGTCTTATCCTTTTATTTCGTCATTATTTATACTTGCGTTGTGTGTTTTAAAAAGAGAAATATAATGTAAATGTAATAAATAAATGATTTTTTAATTGCGCGGAAAATATTGCAAAGAAAGACCTTTTTAAAGGTAAAAGGTCACATTACACATTAAGCTTTTTTTTCTGTAGAATCTACAAAGTAGATTAAGCATCAAAGCAACACATTTAAACAAGTATATATGGCTGACATTAAACGTCAACTTACCTTCAATTCACCGAACAGCTTGTCAATATCACCTTGAACAACACCTCGTGGAAGATTACCAACATAAGCAACAAACGGCGGTTGTCTTGATGAGTCCATATTTCCGTAATTGCGATCCATGTTGCGGTCCATGTTGCGGTCCATATTGCGATCCATGTTACGTTGTTGGAACCTTTGGCCGTCCCTAAAGTCCCT
>JAQFZG010003034.1:0-14644 GCA_034695465.1 Entomobrya nicoleti | reverse complement strand
AAATTAGAGAAAAATCGCAAATGACATAGGTAATTAATTAAAATCACTATAATTTTACAAAATAGCAAGTGAGTTCAATACTTTTATAATCTTTATTCTTCAATAACTCATACAACACGTCTTTTGATTAAAAATGAATTTGCTTTGGCCTACCATTGCTTGAGATTTCTCAAGACCTTCTTCTCCTTAAGTCTGTATCAGAGTGAGATTCCCATGTTTTTAATTACTCATTAACATGCACTTAATCGTTTCTCCTCCCTTTATTCTTTCCAACTCCAATATTCTCCTCCACTTCAATTTGCATACCAGTTTCTTCAGCTTGAACGTCACCGTACTCGTTAAGGTTTACCTCTTCACCATTTCCACCTTCCTCAAAGTCTTCCATCGAAATTTGTTCAGTTTTCACCACTCGCTCAACCCAGTCGCTTTCCAACTTGATCTTCTTCAAGCCAGCATTCACGATCATATCATTGGGGTGAATAACCGTCGATTCTGTTGACCGCTTATTTTTCTTTTGTCTACCATTAGTTTTAGGAGCGACTTTATGCTGATTTGGCGACGGGACTACCTTCATTAACAATGACTTACATTCCTCGTACGAACTACAACCAAAATTGGCAATATCCACTTGGTTACCAATGATCCAATCCCATTTCACTGCTTTCTTGGAGCCCTCCTCCTCCTCAGCATCATCAGATGAATTTGTTACAGTGACTCCGACCACATTCAAAATCCCCTCCCAACTCAACTCAAAACTCACTTTCAACTCTGTTTCGAATTTGACCGCATCAATTGTTAAATAGCCAATCGCTTCATCGTCGCCTATTCCAAATCTAATTCGATATCTCCCCCTGTCGTGTTTAATATTTAATGTCAGCCTCACACACGTTTCCGGTAGTAGGCTTGCAGCTAGAGTAATAATTTTTTCAGGGTCAATCCAAACCATTGAGCCCATCATATTTCGTACTTGACGTCCAATGTTTTCCAGATTTTTGCTCAGCAAAGCAGCTCCCTTTGCCGCAAAATAATTAAATTTGTCTGATTCATCATCCTTCACATTTGCAGCTCGAAGTGAAAACTCCCATCGAAGCCATAATGCCCTCTGACTACCATCCTTTCTTCCAATGATTGGAATGACAACATTCTTTTGAGGAAGTTGCAATTTTTTCTTGATCATCTCACGAAACTTGCTTATATCCTCAACTTCTTTTACGAGATCCAGAAAAATTACCACTGCCGTCACCACAAGCATTCTCTGTCCATTACTGTCGCTCTCAAATGACCTCTTGTAAACAACAGCACGTCCAAACAAGTCAATGATGACAAAATCCTTGGAATAGTTTTTCTGCTCTATTTCCCTTTCTTTCTCGTGGAACCAATAGTAAGCTGCAAGGCCTTCTGAGCAGACTAAATACACATCTTGAAATCCTGCAAATAATGCAGCATCCTTCAGACGAAGGCGTTGATCACTTTTTAGTTGCATGGGAACTGCAACGACTGCCACTTGGCACATACCACCTCCACGGCACTGAGCTTCCGCAGTGATTTTCAACTTGCGGATCAGAAACGCAATAAAAAATATGTGAGGTAAAGTAAAAAGTCCAAATTCTTTTAGATCAACGGATTGGAATGGTTGCCAAAAGTCAACACACCGCCAAACTTGTCTGCATCCACGGTATGCTGTCGCATCAGTTCCGTAAACTAGCCCCTGGCCATCATTGAAACCCACAAAGGCTGGAGTGCTTTCGGATCCTTTTTCGTTTTTTACCACTTCCGGTTTCCCATCTCGCGTCATTCCCATGATAATGCGCTCATTTTCTGGGGGTTCACTACCAAACTGTAAGACAAGCGGAGGGAGGAGAGTTGCTTCTTCCAATTGTTCTGAAAGAGGTGTAGAAGTGCTGACTTGTTCAGTCAGGGATGCAGGAGGATTTGCAACTGAAACACACAACAATTAACAGAATGGGCAAATTATAGCTTGCAAATAATTTCACTAGTTGTTCGAAAATGACAAATATAAAATCCAACCAGCTATAAAAAAAACTTACATTGAATTCCTTCAAAAGATTTATGTATACACTTTGCGAACTTTCCTTCCAGTTCCGGCGTGAATAGCATTCCAATCTTCTCAAATTCCTCTTTCAAGTTGCTAACAATATCAGCCGACAGCACCGATGATGAACAGTTTCCTCCCAATTCCTCCATGGCTTATACCGGTGTCATTCGTCGCTTTCTGGTGTCTGCCTCAATAGCAAGTTACCACTACCTTCATCCGAATGAATTGAACTGAAAAAAAAACACAAGCCAAATATTTAACTACTTGAAATTCACTGCCCAAATTAATTAGTTAGCATGTTTAATTCAACAGAAATCACATGATCCTTACTATATTTTTCGAGCACTAATGAATTTTATGAAACAATTTTTATGCTGATAGTCTTCAAAAATAGCATTCAGGTAGTTTACGAGTTATCACGTTGCCCCAAAACAAAGGAAGTTAACCGTGTTAAATGATGCTATAGTTTTTGTACTAGATTTCTATCAGTTTTACATTTTGCCTCAACACAATTTCCAATAATAGCAGTTTACATACTAAACATAAATATGCTCTGTGTAGACATGTAACTGAAAACAAGATATGATTAAATATATACTAGTAGCAATGGTAAATGGCAGCAAGCTTCATATAGTTGAGTTGACAGGGCTAGACGTATTCCCTTCATGATCAAGTGCATCAGTGCATGTAAACTAGATAAAGGAATCTTGGATCTCGTCAGGAAGTACCTAACTTTAAATTAAGTTTTTGATGTTTTTGATGACTCGAAACTGCTTCTCTTTACTATTCTCATTTGAACAAAATTTATTGGTACGGAGATGCGTGCGGCTAAATACAGACATAAATGCAGCTAACCAATAAATCTTCTTAACTGTAATTTCGGATTTGGTTTGCATTGGAAATTTGGAATATTGTTTGTGTTAAAGAGTGCAGTGTGGTGCTGTGATTATGATGGGATGACATGAACTTGCTTCTTTCTAAAATCTTATTAGCTTGCTTAGTTTGGTAAAAATAGCCTTTTTCACGGAGAATGATAGGAATATAATTTTTTTTTATAAAAAATTATATTTTTAGGCTTTAGGCTTGTTAGCCAAGTGAAGTGGACAGTTGACATACCTTCACCATACATTTTAGACTAGCCTACAAATCCCGTTTTGTTAGCTGTGTTATCTCGTTGGGGTTTTTCTCAGGGGACACTACTTTACTTTCAGCTCTTGCCAACAAAGTTGTTGAAATAGTATTTGTCTTAGAGAATTATAGATTTAAAAAAATAAGAGTAGAATTTATTGACAGTATACTTATCCTGGACGTGGCGTAGTTTGATGATTAAATAAATAAATTGACAATAGCTTAACTGTGTGAAAACCTGAAAGACAGTCTTTTTTTAACAGAGAATTGCACGATTAAAAAAACGTAGAAACAATTAAATAAATCTTAATTGTTTTAATGCTACAGTGAACAATATTTTTTTTGAGCTAAATTAGTTTGTTTTGTGGAGAAGGGGAGGAGTAAAGACTGGATAGCATTTTAATTGACGGTGAAGGAACTGGAAAATAGCAAAATGGCACCACGTACGTACTGATCACTTTGTCGTTGTGTTGTTCCTTTTCCACTACTTGTGTTTCAATAATTGTTGAAATGTATTTAGTCTTTATCATCACTTTTGAATGTCAGCTTGACACTCCATTCATTCTGGGTTCACAGCATCCCTTTTAATCAGCAACCATTTCTCATCCAAATTTAAAGTCACTATTGAAGTTATACTGATTGTCATCCAACCAAACATATTACCTATTTCCTATTACGTGCTTATTTTTTAGGTCGAATAAGGATATATATGTATGTATGTATAAGTATATAATGTGCCCTATTAGATTGGATTTTGTTCAAGGAACGTGTCGAATTTTTATATATTTTTTTTCACTTCATCCTCGATCGTAAAATTTTTATGTGTTACCTTTTCTTTTGTTGCAGCTGCACTTTCCTTTCAACCCTGCAACAATGGGACGGATACGATACTCTCACCAACCACCACCTTTCTGGTAGCTCATACTCTCGTTGCGTGCTGCGTTACAGTTAGTTGGAGTAGTGTGTAATGCTGTGCGAATTGTGGTGGTGGCACGGTCGGTATCTACCTGGGTCTGCTATAGCTTTCCATTTCACATATATTATCCATCCCCCTCCTGTGCTTCCGATATGTACGAGGGTACGCTACCAGCGACTATTTTGGTGGAATCTCGAGCCTTCACTCTTTTCACTTAAAGCAAGCATTGTCCAGTGAGCATGTAATGGGATACATGGTGTTTTTTTTTGTGTCGTCGTCGTTTTATTCTCGCTTTATCCATTGAATACTTCAATAAAAAACCATTGTTCCTCGTTACTTCACATATGTCAAGTAAATAATTATTTTCTCTTTTTTAAACCTGTGATTAAAGTTGAACGGAGTGCATTTTGTGGTAGTTTTGTGTTTTCAAACTAAAAAATATCTCATATCACCATCATCACCATTATTTGATAATAATATTTTGTGTCAAAGTTTTGGGGAAAGTATATTTCAGCTTCATTTATTTGGTTTTTGTTAAAGTGAAACAATAACTTGGTTCAGTTCTTGTGAAATTTGGTGTAGTGTGATTAAAAAGAATGGCGCCTCAAGCTCCAACCTCATCATCATCCTCTGCAAATAAGGGTGATGATGGGAACGATAATAATCGTCCATTAGTGCCCAGAAGTAATTTAAACTTCGTTATGAAAAAGTTATGTTATATGACAAGCGTTTCAGTTGATGGGGAAGATATACGTTCCGAAAGTTTTGTGGAACGTCTTCTGGAATATGTGGGCCAAGAACTGACACTGTTGAAAAGTATCCGGAACTCCCGAAGCCACTTTCGGAGTGGAAGTCAGAGAGTAGAGGATCGTGAAAAACAACCACTATCTGCATATCATTCCAACGAACATGACAAGTCTTCAGAATCATCAGAAGGACTTCCATGTCAAAACAATGAGCTTGTGGTGGGGTCAGCACCAAGTGATGCCAATACAATGCCTGTGACATCTCTGGAAAATTCCAAGGGTTCTATATCACGTTGTCCTTCTCCGGAGGTTATCACCATACCACCTACACCTGATCATATTACTTTCCCTCACTCCTCGCCATGTCAAAATGGTCTTAGTTATGACAATTTGACTACAACACCACCCTTGTCACCAATGTTGCCTAACAATAGTTCCCAATCCGGTATTCCCACATGGGACAATTTGGGACAACCTTTTAATTTTAAAGCAACTGTAGCTGGAACTTGTGCTGGCATGGAGGATAACTTTATCAATGATTTAATTCAACCACCACCACCCCCACTATCTCGTCAAAGTCCAAGAAAGGTGAAAGCAAGGCTATCCAACAATGTCTGTAAAAATAACACTGACATACGAAGTGCAGAGAAGGGAAATTTAAAGAACAAACGAACAAATCAACTTGTTCTAAAAAATAGGTGCCACGCACGTGGCGATGGATTGCATTGCACTTGTGGCTTACAATTTAAGAGAAAGTCGGCACTAATACAGCATATCCGTCGTTTGACAGCGGAAAAGAAATTTAAGTGTACGCAGTGCAAAAAGAAATTTTACCATTTCTGCAAATTAAAATACCACTTGGAGAAACAACATGGAATTCAAAATCCACTAGAAAAGTATGACACAGGTTGTTCTTTGTGCGGTTGGATGTTTAGCACAAGAGCTCAGTTGTCAGTTCATCAAAAAATAGAACAGTAAGCCACTAAGTTAGTTTAACTTTATAATAATTTACTAATAATTTAACCTTGAATTGCACTAATGTCAATTTTTTCACAACAGCAACATCAACGAATTACGGGAAGTCGCACCAGTAGCCATGTCCTCACAAATCTCATGGTGTAGGACCCCTCGTCGGCCAGGACTGTCCCCAAGAAGGCCATGGATGTCACCAAGACAGTCGGGGATGTCCCCCAAAAGGCCATGGATGTCCCCGAAAAGGCCATGGATGTCACCAAGACAGTCAGGGATGTCATCAAGACAGCCATGGATGTCACCAAGACAATCAGGCTTAGCATCTCCAAATTCACAAAAGAACATACGGTGCAAGAAGTGCGATGAGCAATTTCAAAATTTTGCGCAACTAGACTTACATATTGTAACGAACAGAGAGAAAGCCAACGCAATACAATGCAATTCATGCAAAAAGAAGTTCATCTACAAATGTGCATTCAAGCAACACCAGAAATCTCAATGTTGCAGTCAACTCAACGCTACCTCTGGTCTATCAGAATGTAAAGAGGCTGGAGGTGCACCAGAGATGGATTTACAAGGAGGACCGTCAATGTCCCCTCGAAACTCCAATCTCATGCCGCCTCATGACGTTAAATTGGACATGCAGTCTCAAGAGGAAGACGCAGATAACATGTTGGTTGAAGCACCCCCACTTAATAGCCAAACAACTAACCATAACGAAATTATTGATCTATTGAGTGATGATGAGGAAGAACACCTAATAGGCAGCCTTGTTCGGGAAAATGCTTACGTGTCATGCTCGTCATTGACATATCAAGCCAATAAAGACAATACATTGTTTTCCAATGCCAACTCTCTTCCGCCCCCACAAGGGTACCTCCAGCAGCACCAAAATGGTGTAAATAATGGAAATCAAAGTGATAATGCAACCTCTTCAGTGGAACCAGTCCCACGGTCTTCTACACAAACCAGTGACTCACCTTTGCCTCCACAAATAAACAAGCAGGGAGGCCATAAAGGGGATACGAAGTATGATTCAAGGGCGAAAGCATTCTTTGAAAAATCATACATGTCCGTGCTCAGGTCTTCGGATAGTTATTTGTGCGTCACATGCAGCAGTGATTTCTTCCCTTGTCAACTAAAGCTATTAAATAAACACCAACGTTTAGTGCACGAAAAGGCGCGTAAAGTAAAATGCGATAGATGTAAAAAGTTCTTTGACAACTGCAAATTGCTCCACCTACACTGGAAACAATGTAAAAATAAAATAGGCGTCTTATACCCAGTTTCAACGATTCCGTCAACTTCTGAATCCGCCAAAGGGATGCCCCAAACTTCACCCTTACAACGGGAAGAAAGAAAAGAAAAAAATGAGAAGGGTTTTAAGAAGGCTGAAGGAACAGCAGGAAGGAGTGAAATTTATTTTAAACCAATCAAAATTAAGATAACCAATAGGTCGAAAGAACAAGCTGTCTTTGTACCAAGCTCTGAGCCTATCCAATGCAAAGGAATGTCACCTTTACAACAGGAAGGTAGTAAACGGGAGAAGAGGAGGAAAGAAAGGAGAGATGAGAAAAGAAGTAAAGAGGAGAAAAGGAAAGATAGATGAGAGTGGGGAAGGGAAAGGCCAGCAGTAAGGTCCGCCAACCATTACAATTTAAACACAAGTGACAGTGAATTCTAGTCTTGATTTGGAGCCAAATAAATACATAAGATGTTTTATCTTTAGTCACAACCTTCCTAAGTAAATACATATATACAATAAATTTGAAAAAAATTATATAACATATTTATAAGCGTTAATAGCTTGATATAGTTTAGTTGAAAATATTAGTGGTATATTTTTTTCCTGTATGATCAAGTGCATTAGTTGATGCAAGCTAGACAAAGAAATTTTGATTCTCGTCAAGTATTTTTTTTATAAAGAAACAGCAGCATCGGCGGTTTGTTCTGTTAAGCTACCACTATGAAAGCATTGCAACTACTTAATTATCTAGATACTCCTTATGTTTCACTGTACTCACGAAACGAATTTTATTTACCATTTTTTTCCACGAATAGTCTGAAAAATGACGATAATATAATCTAAGAAATTATCACATTACCCCAAACAAACAAAGTTGATCATGTAAAATGAGTGTATATTTTCAGTACTACTTTTCTATAAGATTTCATGATATTACAGCACAAGTTTTCTCATTTTTGCCGAGAAATATATTATTAAACTACCTGTCTAAAATATATGGCAGCATTTTAAAGAGACAGTCAACATAATTTTTAGTTAGAAAATAGACTTGAGTAAATTGCATGCATGTCGGAATAGAATGGAGAAAGACAAAAAATATATTCTTAAATATTTTCTCGTACTCTCCTGCATTTCAGTCGAGGCTAGTTTACTGTTTGCTTTTCATTATTTCGAGATGAGGAGAGATCAGAAGACCACAGAATGACTCATTAGAATAAAATGATTGATAAGTCATAAGTGTAAATGACAAATGCAAATTAGTTTAAAAAAAAGGCGACGCATTGGTGGCTTAGGTTATTTCTTGGAATACAAAGTGGAAAAGTGAATCGGCTGATTTTTTTTGCTGGTTTGCTGATTATAAAAGTAAGCTTGTGTAATCGTAAAAAGTGTTTTAACTTTTTAATGGTATTGTTAACCATGAATAGTAACTAATTAATCTATTTTGTTTTAAGAACAGTTAAAAGTAACAATTAAACTCTTTGCCAAGCAATTAGTAAAGTGATAACGATGGACGAAGAACTAAATAAGCTGAACTGGTTTTTAGAAGGACCCTTCTTCACTGTGGTGCCACCCCCAGTCCCCAATGAGTCAGGTCAAGAGTTTGGGGAGTATCTTAATAAAAATAATTTGACAATTGTCAGCTTCGATGTGGTTGATAATTTAAAAAAACAGTTGAACGCCAAAGAAAAGGAGTGGGCGGAGGAGAGGGAGGAGATGAAGAAAGAAATGAAGAAATTGCGGCTAAGCAAAGCCGTGTACATGTTAAACCAAACAAAGTTAGTGAAGTGCATTAGAAAAATAGGAAAGTTAACTGAGTTTAATGAATCGTTTGGAAGTGACAAGTCAAACTTTGTTTTGGTTGGGCAGGCTGCTCTTGATCGCTTTTATGATCATGTTAAAAGTTCATTTGAAAAGGGGGCACCTTCCCATTCATCATCGGAATCCACCGTTTCTGCCTCAAAATGGGAAGATGAAGAAAAGCGGAAAGTGAAGAAAGCAAGGAAATCAGTCATTCATTCCAGTGACGAAGAGTCTCAAGTTAATACATCACCAAGGTAACCAGTTTCGAAGGTCATCAAGCGAACAACTGAGCATGCATCACCTCCACTGTCACCTCAGCCATCTTCATCATCATCATCATCTTTAACGTCGGAATCTTGCACGAAACGGAAATGTAATTGGTGCATGGACAGGATTGAAACTGCCGAGGAATATAAGGAGCATCGTAAAATTGTTTAGTAAATTAAAAATATATATTTAAAAAAGAAATGTTCATTTTATTAATTGAAGTACATACAAAACTACATGAAAAAATAACTGCTCATATTAATTATTCAAATAGTGCTCCTTTTTTAAATCAGCAATGTTTTTATTTGTTGCAGTCCGACCCTAGCTGAGTCAAGGGACCACGACAAAAGTGAGCCAAGATATTTGACAAGGGCAAAATTGCTGGTTTACAAAAAGTATTTTCGCTCACCCGACCTATTTCGGCGTAAAGTAAAGTCGTATACCAAAACACCCGACGAGTTGTTCTCTGATGATGATGATGATTATGATGACAGTAGTGATGAAGGTACCGGAAGTGATGATGAAGCGAATCGTCCGGAAAGGCCAGTAAATTGTAGCGTTTGTGGAGATCCTTTTGTTGACATGACACAGCTCAACTGTCATCTTGAAGGGAAGCATGGTGGGAGAGGTGGCGCTATGTAATTAATTGCAGCAAATTAAATGTGATCAGTCCTCATTTTTTTGGAAGTTAAATAATTTCAATTTGAGATTTAGTAAATGTTGTCAATATGCATTTTTTACGAATACAGAAATAGTTTTTTTCTTATATTTTGATGTAAGTCAAAATAAAATAAATATAGTTACATGAATGTATGTAAAGTCAAGTCAAAATATGATATAATTTTATATCTTGCTTTCCGGTGACGGCGGAAACATGTAATGCTCTAATTACACTTTATATTTTATATTTACATTACTTTAATCAGTTACTTTATTTTTGTTTAATTAATAAAGCCGAAAGTAATAATTTGTTTGCAGATTTTTTTTTACCTATTTATCATTCTCATTTAGTGCTTTTTAGGGCTGAGTTAGTTTCATTTTTATGTTTTCATATTAACTGCACTTGATAGAATCCACATGTAGACAAACGGGCTATTCTAAAATATCAAACGCGTTACAACAAACAATGCATAACAACAGCCAGTTAATTTCCAAGTTTGATCTCATATTGCCCCTGAATATTTTTAAATTAGAAATTGAGAGTATTTTGCACATTTCATATGTATGTACTATGTACACTATACATTAATCATTTAGTACATTGATTCATCACGAACGATTAAACTTAAAACAATTTGTCTTTCTTTCACATCGCACTTTAATTGCCCATAATTAAAAGCACTTTATGTCTAACCATTTTGATGTAAGTAGTCACCCCCACCATAACAATTACCTTCACAATTTAAACACTCGACTCAAATTTAAAACTCGACATTTTTTGTAATACATCTCTTTTCAAATCTGTCTCGTTTTTCTAAGCAAAGATGATATGACGCTGAACTTGATTGAACAAGCTAAGAAATATTTCGATTGTCAGAATGGCGGCGTATTCATAAAAATGGGCATATATGTTGTCTTACCCACCGGGTAAAGTAGAAAATTAAATCTAAAGCTAAATATCAATGCCCATATGTAAAAAAAATAATGCACAAGCAAAAAAGATGCAATTCGTTTGCGCTTGGAAAAGCTAATCACTCAATTCTTGAGCAAATAAAATAAGACGCAAGCAGAGTACAATATTTAGTGAGATTATTTTAATCGAAATCCCTTGAAACACGCAGGTGAAATAATTACATTCGATAGTGATTACGATTCAATTTAATTAAATGCAAGAAAAATTTGAAAACATTTTTAGAAAATAACAATTACATTTCTAGAAGATTATGCCATATTTTCATTTTCCACTTTTCTCAGTCCTGTCAACTTTGTCATTATATAAAAAAAAATACTGAAGTTAATTTTAACTATTCTCAACACTTAATATGATATAAACTATTAATTTATAACACTAACATATAAACTATTAAAATATAGCACTCAATCAATCATGACAATTAAATTCGTTGTTTGTAAGGCACACACACATGCTCACATTTACATAATTAGAGCATTTTCGACGACCGGAAACATGACACCACTTTCTTCAACTGCTTCTTAGAGACATTTTGGAGTTTAAGCTGATCCAAATCTAGCTTTACAATGGTTTCCGCAAATGGCCCAGTAAGAAGCTCCTTGATTCCTGCCAGAGTAATCTGTTAAATATAAATCAAAAACTTGAGTAACAATTTTTTTTTGTCGTAATTTCATGATTATAACTACAATTCTTTGCATTAATATTCTAACCCATCTTGAGGCACTATCAGAAGATAACTTGAAACTAGTGAGCTTCATATGACGAAATACATTCCTAAAGGCTGCATCTGTAATCCTTGGAATTTTGTCAGGAATCGAAATATTCAGATGCTTCAATTCTGTGGAAACAAAAACTTGCTGATTATCTAAGCTTAAAAAATATACACCATGTTCACAGTTGAAATTTATCTTACTTTCCAAGTTGAGGAAAGCTGGTCTACTTCCACCAACTCCATCTCCCACGAAACCCTTGTTTGTCAGCTTCCAGCAATCAGATAAGGTAACATCCTCCAACAGTGGAAGTCCCTCCCAAAGCCCCAAAAAGAAATCGTTTTTCCCTGGACAAGAGGTAATGGTCAGCTTTTTCACATTCCCGCAGGAAATTCCCAAATTCCTTGGAATCGAAACTTGCATTTCCTTCCATTCGCTACAGTAATATAATACCAACTCCTCCAATTTGGGTAGCCTCAACTCCTCCCCGAGAAAATGAAGATGAAACCTTGGTGGGGCACCTAGACCGACTACCATTTTCTTTAAATTAGCCCACTCAGGATATCCATTTGCAGGCCTTTGCGGCGAGGGATCTTCACTGTAAACTGTGATATTCTGCAGAACCAGCAACTCCAGACGAAATACTGCATCGTTCACACCATCCAAAGAATGTATGACACTCCCAATAAATTGATTTCTTTGGTCATTTGCTACCACATCCTCAACCAGTCCCCCGTCAATCCTTCCGTTGTCGTCACGAAGAAGACGATCGAGATAAGTCGCATCTAGATTTTTGATGCTAACGCCGTTGTCACGGCAACTGGCGAAAACTTGAAGAAGCTCCAAAAAGTTAGTGTACAACAGGTGTCCCCAATCGTACAACAATTTGCTCTGCCATTTCGTCCCACTGCGGCGTTCAATCAATTCTCGAACAGGAGCAAATTCGATTTTGTTAAGAAGCCGAGCATTCTCATCCTTCCGTTGAAAGGGATGCAAGAGCTCTTCCAAATTATTAGACACGCCATTGATAAAATTCCACATTGAATCCACGCAGTCCGTAGAGGTCAGCTTGAAGATTTTGAGTTTTTTTAAAGTTGGTCGGATTAAGAAACTCCCTTCTTCCCCTTTCGTCTTTTCTTCAAACTGAGCAGCGCCACCTACAGTTACCATTTCTTCACAGCGCAGCTTTTTTAAGTTAACCAAACTTTCATAAAAGCCAAGTTCCTTTGCGGAGGTGAACGGGAAGAACAGCTTGTCTAGCCTCAATTTGGTCACGTATTTGCTGTAGCACTTCATAAACTCCTCCAAGTGTTCATCTTCGAAAAAGGAACTTTGCTCCGAGGGTCCCTCTTCAGCTTCATTGACAATGTGGAGTCGGGAAGGTGGAGGGAGATCTTTCTGGAGAAACGCTGCCAGCGTCTTATCTTCTTTACTGGAATCAATTTTAAGCACCCACTTTCCCTGATGACCTGGCAGAGGTGTCCAAAGATAAGCGTCTGCCAAGGACTTGATCTGCTTGGAAACTCGTCGTAATCTGAGAATATCATTGTGATCCAGACATGGGAACACATGCTGAATTAACTAAAAATAAATAAATAAATGCATGATTAAAAAAAAAACTAAAATTGTCAATTTAAGGACACTACTATAATCAACTTTAACACCCTTACCACATTTTCGGGAATGCTCAAAAGGTGAGCCATGCCGATAGCCAAGATACAAACGGATGATAATATTCACAAACTCCAATGACAGCGTCAGTACCTCCAAAATACAACAGGAATGCCTCCTCCTCTACAAGTGAAGCCCGTCACAAACAGCTCCAAAATTATTTCAAAATGTCGAAAGGACCAATCCTTAGATCCAGGGCAGTCAATGAAGATAAAAATTAAAAGTTAACAATTTATCCAAAAATTACTCGTCTCAGGTACTTTTAAGCTAACTATTGTAGAACCAGCGTGATGATGGGCGTCTCGCGAGACAATGATAACATTAACAAAATTGTCTGACCCATTTGTACCGATTTTACACAAAAAAAAATAGATTCAATAACAAAAGCAACAAGGAAATACACGTCGGAAGTGCACACAAAGTACTACTTTTCCATAAGATTACATGGTATTCCCTCCCAGGTTTCACATTGATGTCAAGAAATACATATTGTTTAACTGCCTGCCTAAAATATATGGCAGCATACCAAAATGACATTCGACATTTTAAGTTGTAAACTTGACTTCATTAAAATGCATGCATATCAGAAAGACAAAAAAAATCCTAACTAAATCCTTGATACTCTCCTATATTTCAGCCGTCCTGGCTAGTTTGCTGTTTGCTTTTCATTATTTCGAGATGAGGAGAGACCAGAAGACCACTGACTTAGTAATTTGAATAAAAAAGCTTCAGAGAGCTACAGCTCTTGACACTTGACTATATACAAGACTTCATTGCACTCTAAAAATAAGTGCACTGGACCATGCATTTGACTAAGTTACCAACAAGAATCACTTGAGAAGTGAAATAAAAAAAAACGAATTTGAACGCTTCTCTAAAATCAATACATATTCCCTAGTACAAACATAAGTATGAATTTAAATTAGTTGAAAAGAGTGGCGACGCATTGGTGGCTAGGCTAGTGCCTGCTGTGTTGGGACTACAAAGTGGAAAAGTAAATCTGCTCATTTATATTTTGTAGGTTTGCTGATTACAGGTAATCTCATGAGTGCAATCGAAAAAAAAACTGTATTCATTTTTAATGATATTGTTAACCAAGTACAGTTTTTAACTAATTAATCTATTTTTCTTTTGGTTTAAGAACTGTTAAAAGTAATAATTAACAAATATGATAATATGCAATGCTGTCTTCTGAGTACCCAAGGCGAAGACAAGGAGCAAGGAGAAAAAAAGGAATGGTGAAAAGGTAGAGAAGATGGACGAAGGGAGCAGGCGTTAATCCCTTATCCCCACCCCGCTAATCTCTAATCCTTTCACTCCCTTTCTCCTCCTGCCGCTCTACACTTTCGCTACTACTCAACTACCTGCTCTGCTTAACTGCTTGAAATGAAAAGTTAATCTTTGCATGGTTTCTTGGTATATATTAAACGGGCACTTTGTGCATACCTACCTTGCCTTGTTTATGGGAAAGGGAAAATTGAAGAAATGCAAGCAACCTG
>JAQFZG010003033.1:0-14645 GCA_034695465.1 Entomobrya nicoleti | reverse complement strand
CGTTGACCTTGATTGATTCCAACAATAGCACTTTATCACGATCTTTTTCATTTGCAAAAAATATTCCGTAGTTGTTCACCGCTATTTTTCCAAAGGATTTGACGGATTTAGGATCAACAGTTGATGAAAGCGCTTTTAAATATTGAGCAACATTTAAACTGGTATGGCTTTTCAGCACAATGCCGTAAAGCTCAAATTTGTTTGTATCCATACCTACACGAGTATACATGCATATGCATGCGCAGAGCAAGAAAAAGAACCTTTTTCTTGTTTGAGATTAGTAAGCTTGGAGCACGACTAATAAAACAACCATCCACACTGGGTGCAGACGACTAACTCAACTGGGGATAGAACGCAGCTATGGTAATGCTAATCAGCTAATAATGGGATGCCAAGTATCCACAAAGTGTCCATGGAAACTACCAAACTTAGATGCAGAACTACGCCAGCAATTTGCGTATGCCCATTTATGGGCATGTATAATCAAAAAAATTACGGTGGAATTGGGAACAGATATTTGTAAGTCAAGTACGCCTGAAACTATTCAAAGAAACTTTGGATGGGAAGAGATCGAACTGAGATTAGATTTGGTAAGAAACTATGCTTCATTGCATCATGGTCTTTTACTAAACGCCAGCATTTCCAATCTGGGTTATGTAAGTTGTGGAGGTATGCAGCACGAAAAGTTTGCCTTTCACGAGCTTATTGTTGCTTACGACTTGACAGTTTGGATAGCAATTTTAGTTTCTATAGTGTTAGCGTCCATAGCAACTGCAAATTTATTCGAACCAACCAAATTTATATCAACTTTTATCGTTAAAGTTGTAAACGTTCATTTTTTGCTTGCAATAAGCAATTAGTTGATCAAGGAGGACCATATCCGGATAAAATATTTCGTAATATTAGACTAAGATGGGTTGCAATACCTTTTCTCTTTGTTTGCCTGGTTTTAAGCAATGCATACAAAAATACTAATGTTTACAACATGATAGCATCCAGAAAATCAGTACCTTAAAAATTTATTGATGAGTTAATTGAAGAAAAATTTACAATTTATACAAGAACTCTACGGACTCGTTTTGAAGGGGCTAAGCCTTCAACGAAGCCAGCTTACTCTGCACACGTCCTGACCAGTAGAGGTCTTTGGCCACTAAATGCTATACACTCAGAAGTTCAAACTCTATATGAAAACTTGATCCCAAAAGGCGCAAACTCAAACTATTCAATCTGAAACAAATCACTCAGCTGAACAATTATCAAGACCGTTTTTTGAAAAACTTATGAGACATACCTACTTGCATAAAGATGGGTTGAAAATATTTAGACAAGGTGAAAATGAAACTTTTCATTTGTTTAGTAACTGGACGAAATCTATTAACATTGCATTGGAAAAGTGTGAAAAATTGTAGCAAAACAGCGCTTATTAGCTCCAGAATATTTAAGTCTAGAATATGCTATGAGACTACAACGACTTTGTAAGTCACACGTGTCTATAGGAACGGAGAGATTTCCCAAAATATATTTTGTTTATTGCATGACGGGTAGAATGCCACCATATATTTTTAAAAGGATACGAGGTATGGGAACGTCTGGCTTGTGGCAGTGGTGGCCAAAGTTTGTCGTAAGTATGGTGGCTGCTTTTTGGCCCACAGCGACTCCAAAACTAGAAGCTCCGACGATGCAAGGACAAATACTTTTGGTATTTTGTGGTATTACTTTGTGGACTTGTTCTATCTATTATAGCATTTTTGGTTGAAATGTTACAAACAGTGAATAAGCTATGGACCTATAAATAAGAAAATATAAATATAACACAAACAAGCGCGAGTGCTTGAAATGTAACAGTTGCAAAGACAACAGTGAAGCCAATGGACAACGGAAAAACTACATTAAGCATACTATTTGTACGAGTATGCAATATTTTTAACAACCTTAAACTCAACTTTGGATAAATAAAAATATTTATTATTATCTTTATTAAATAAATAATTTTTTGAGTACACATTTTGTTTACAAGATTATTGGGAAAATTACTTCCATTTTTTACTGTCATTAAAAGATCAACAACAGGGAATATACGAAGTACAATCAGCGCCAACTTAAAAAAAATCAATCTATTTAGTTAATAAAACAGCGTCGGAAACCCTAAGCACACCATTCTTTAGGAAATTAACAACAAACGGATAGTCAATGTCTTGAAATGGGTAATATGGAATCCTAACAGGACGGGTGGCCCGAGCCATTAGCATGTTACTCTTTTTTAACTTCCTCGTCCTTACAATACTATTCCCATTCAGATGGTATTCCTCTGTAAGCTTTTGTCTAATTCCAAAAACAAATCGATCAACTTCATCGCCCCAGTGAGCCATCAGATCTAATCCAACTTTATATGCGTAAGTAAACACGAACAGGAGTATAGTAAAATAAGCAAAAACACCTGATTTGTCTGGTTGGGTAATGAGTAGCCACCAAAATGGAACTAAAGTTAAAAATATAGCTGATATTACAATGGAAATTGGTTTATAGATTTGATTGACTAAAATCTGAAACAAAATGACGGAAGTTCTAAATCCTCTTAATAAAGTTACTGAATGTATCAAACCATTTCCGGATAGGTTCACGATTCTGTTTGCATAACTTAAAAGTAGTATGACACAAAGAAAAAGGGTTCCCAAAATTCGACTACATTCACAAGCAGCAGGAGTTACTACTAGTACTCTGATTACAAGCCCGATATAGTTTAAATCGAACGACGAAATTTGGAACAAGTTACAAACTTCTCCGAACATATACCATAGTGGATCGTATTGACAATAAATAAGTGCCAAAGTTATCAAGAAAGGATCAAAAACAGCTCCAAGCATGAGTGGAATGCCCATTTTATCTAAAGTTGTTGAATTTTGATTTATTTCCAAATTATATCCTGAAAAAAATCACAAGAATATAAATCGAATTTATAACTATTTTTAGAAATAGGACGTACGGATTTAGAAGTTGAAATGAGGATAAAAATGCGTACGTTTTAAACAAGCCGATGATAACAGACAAATTTTGTTGACTACTTGAAGTAGTTGATTATTTAGAAGGATGCAGTGGAAAAAATAAAAGGATAGTCCTAAAGGGTGCACTGACAATTATTAAAACCACAATTCCAACATAGTCAGCATTTGGTTGGTATCCGCACATAGACGTGATTACAACATAGCAACAAGCCATATAGAGAAGTAAAATAATTAAAGTTGTGAGGTAAGCCTTGAAGAAATTTAGTTTTGGGCGTTGGAGTGTCCCATCTGTTGTATTCCAGGTAACAGGAAATTGTGGGAGATACCAGAAGCCTTTGCTTAAAAGGCAGATTTCTAGTTGATGGATTTGTAATAACATCGCTGGATTGCAAAAAAAGTGATTATTTGTCTTCACAGATTAAAAGATTACTACTGATAAAATCGCTCAAGACTTTACCAAAAGTAAAATAAGCTTAAATTGCGAAATTTGTTCATGGAAAATAAGCTTTAAATTGCGAAATAATTTCTTTGAAAATAAAATAAGCTTTAAAATGCGAAATATTTAGAATTCTGAAACTATATATAAAAATCACTTTATGTAAGAGCTATCTATTCTGTTGTGTAATATTATAACCGTATAAACCATAAGAATATTACACAAGTAGAAATAAAAGGAGAAAAAGTACAACGAAAAGGCACTACTTAAATTTACACAATTTCAACTAAATGCGAAAACATATCTCTTAAATCAAGAAAATGTTCTGATATTTTGACTAGGTTATATCCAAAAATTAAACCTCACAAAACTTTATGGAAACATACATTTATCATGTATAGAGGATTAATACAAAACAATTTATAGTGAGGATCGCATATAAGCGATTCTCCCAAGTCATTACATATTATACGCCCACATTCTCATCCGACATTTCCTATAGCCGTTTCCCGATTTCCTGGTCCCTTGACTGGTTCTGAGTTTACGCATTGCTAAATTTTACTTTCTGAGTCGCTGCCCTTAATTATTGGACCTTAATGCTAAAACATTTGCCAAGCCAAGCATTTGCCAAGTTCATCTCACTTTGTCAAAAGCACAGTATCGGTTATTCTTAGTACCACATTTTGAAACCAATTTGCTACAAAAGATTGATCAATATCTTGAATGGGATAATAAGGAAATCTAATAGGACGCGTTGCTCGAGACATTAACATTGTAAATTTTCTCATCAGTTTTTGAGTAATAAAGCCTCTTTCCGTACTGCTGTTATTATAGTCTGCTGTAAATTTGTGCCTTAAATTTATAATAATACGAGACATCTCATCACCCCACCAAGCCATAATATCCAAAAGTACTTTATACACTGTCGTTAAAATCACAACTAGACCACCCAGATAAACATATACAGTGGATTCTCCATGATGTGTAATAATAAGCCACCAAACTGGTACAAAAATCCAAAACAGTGCTGATATTAAAACTGATAACAATTTGCAAATTTGTTGCATCAGAACTTGGAAAAGTATTGTGAAGGATCGATAACAAGCTAATTTTTTGATAGATGATAAGTAAACAAATCGTAATATGTTAAGCAATCTGTTAGCACAACTTGTGATTATAATAAAGTAGAGACCTACAAAACCTAAAATTTGACTGCATTGAAAAGTTGCCGTAGATAATATTATTAGCCGTAAAAGAAATGTAATTCTGGCTAAAATTACTGAATGTTGTAGCCAGGATCCAAAAATGTCTTCAAATATGTAGCACATCGGATCATAACGACCATACATTAAAGAAATTACAATTATCCATGGATCAAATATTGCCCCCAAAATTACGAGAATTCCTAATTTGTCCAAAAATGTTGGAATCTGGTTTACTGGTAGTACATATCCTAAAAAAAATTATCAAGTATTAGTCTGGAATTAACAATTGTTGAATCATTCTTTGTACGAAATTTGTACTTACGGTTTACAGAAAGTGACGTCAACTCAAAACATTTGTTACTTATTTTAATTAGTTCGTCATTTAAAATAAGTTTGTATGAAATATAAATGGACACGATAAGAGGTCCGCTTCCAATTATTAGTACAACCATGTCAACAAAATCAGCATTAGGTCGAGTGGAAAGTAAATATGTAGTTATAACGTAATAGCAGACGAAGATCAAAAATATACACAATAACGTGGAAAAATAAAAAGTAAATTTGCTGTTTGCCCCCAAAAGTTTTTCATTTCTGATGTCCCACTTCAAAGGCAATTCCGGCAAAAACCAGAAACCTTTTTCTTGAAGCTTGATTTCCAATTCATGAATTTTCAAAAGCATTGTTTTATTCTTTTAAAATTATGATGAAGTGAAAAATTGCATTCTTTTTCCGAATTAAGAAGCAAAACATTAAAAAGCTGCAACACAAGAAAGTACAATTGTGGACGACAAATATGCTATAACAGCAGAATTAAAGAGTTCCTAATATGCATAAAGAAAAGAATATGATATATAATTTCAAATTGAAAATCGTAAAACAATTGAGGCCATTTAAATCATACCCTTGAAAAACACGCCATTTCCTTGATTGTTTTGCTAAAACATGCTTTTTTATTTATGCACATGCCAGATTGGGAAACATTCAATTGCTTGTAGGCTGCAGTGTACTATAATTTGCTGCTTAATTTTCAAGTACAGCTGCAATGAAAGAAAAAATTATTTTAAATTAAATTCCCTGAACCAAGAAACCCGTGTCGTTCTATGTAAATAAATCATATACACTTGTTCAAACATTATTTTTTTATTCAAGGTTCTTTTCGAGACGGGGATGGATCTAGTTAAAATTGCCCACCATAATAAATGATCTAGTTGAATTATTAGTGTACTTAAAAGTTGTTTTTGCGGTTTTATGTTGTGTTTTTAATGAATGGTTTACAAATTAGGTTCTATTTCTAAAAATAATCGATTTTACCATTTATTAAGATGTAACTGTCCAAATCGATTATTGTTTCGTTTAAATATCACAATTAGATGGAGTATTTTTTATGGCAGCTTCAAACATTTTGTCCAATTTATTGTCACTTAAAAGTACAAAAGGTAAATGGTCTTGGTGATGAACTGGGTTTTAGCGAAATATTGTAGCTAGTTTAAACATTAATATGGAAATCACATTGGGGTTTGCATGATGCATACACAAACAATTTTAATTTTTTAATATAATGCAATTCAGAGAAACACGTGAGTATTGTATTTTGTTTTGCTGAGACTATACAACTTAAATTATAGCATGACGTCCAAAAAATTGCGTTAAATAGCTAAGGTACCTTAATGGAACACCAGGCTAAATTTAACCTTGACTTCCGCTGCAAAGCTATCCAAAAACATTGCATTTGCTTCAATAAAGAAGAACCCGTAAATGAAAACTTAGCTTTCACCCAAAAACTAGCGACAGAAAAGTTTCATATACAGTATACTCATATTACTACAAAATAACGTTATATAAGTCAAGCAACCAACACGTTTTTAACCTTCAGATGACACAGATGACACAGAAGAAAATATTCTGACGTCTGTCATATATAATGTTACTGCCCAAGCTTATTAAATATTTAGGGGAATTCCAGATAGCTTTCATATGGTCGATAATTTCCCATGTATTGATTCATTTTATAGCTTGTTTTATCACTTTATTCGATAACCTGGATTGCATATAAAATAATAAAGGGAATATTACTGGTATACATATGGCATACAAAAACTAAGCAACGATTCAGTACAATTGTGCTTTCGTGGGCTTTTGTTAAACATTTGGAGTATTGCTTTATTGCTTGACATATAATCAAGCTAAAACAGTTTCGAACACGCTGGTGAGGAATGAAATATTCAAATTTTGCACGTTTTAGTGTTTGTCCTGTAATATTAGATAATGTTTATAAATACTTTAATGAGACGGCTGAATTTTTTCCGCGTTTAATTGCAAACCGAATTCAATGTGGTAGAACTTTTCTAAAACTGCAAGAATTACTTGAAACTATTTTTTTGAAGTCTTCGTTTTTAATAGTGAAACACTAAACATTTTTTACTAAGCAAACTATTCAATATGCTGATCAGTACTGGCTTAGTTGTTGAACTGGAAAAAATCTTCGATAGCGTTCAAAGTTGGAACCTGCTTCCATATCAATATCCTTACCATGTTCACTGCCCAAATAAGGAAAATATCTACAACTTTTATGTATCTTCCAAATTTCTAGAATCATGTTGGTTACTTCAGTGTGCTCTGTTGCTGTTAGCATCTTTACTTGGAATCGCAAGAATATTTTTAGATTGCAAGTCAATTTTTGACAAACTTGTGGTGTACTTCTTTGTGTACTTTGCAATTACATTTCTTCTGGTAACTTGTTTTCATAAATGGGAATCTAGGAACTTTTGTCAATTTATGAATCACTTTGTTCTGTTTGAAGCTCATGTTTTGGGAAACGCTACAATAAATTTGTCCGATCAGCATCACCGCTTATTTGGCAACAGGGATTTCTCATTGCATTTAGTGAAATTGGCGTGCAGATTTTTTGTGGCTACTCTTAGAGCACACAGTATAATTCAAGCATTGTCATGTGCTATAGTTCCAGACGCTTCATGGAATATAGTACCATCAGCAATTGTGAACTTTTTCCCTGATATAGACCATTCCATAATTGTGAACATCAGTATACAAATCTTAAAACGGACAGTTTTATTTCTGTATTTGTACGTTACGCTAAGGTTATATACTAATGGTGCTACTGTTAACATTTTAGTGAATCTCCTCGTTCCCACATATTGTTTAAGCTTGTCACTGAAAACTATAAAGCGTAAATTGTGCATGCCAAAAAGGCCCAACTCTTGCCTTGAATGTGTGAGAATGTATCATCAAATCCAACTACTTGCTATTTGTATAACAACATTCACCAAAAATCATTAATACCCTTGCAAATCGTTGGTGGAATTATAATTATAATATTATAATCAGCGTTTATTCTGATTTCTGAAGCGAGCACTATGCATTTTAGTGCTATAATATTCTTTGCCAATCTATTTGTTCTTGGAATTATGGTCATTCTTATTTGCTTTCATATTGCGTCACTGTTTAATAAACTTAGTGTTTCCATCATAACTCAGTTCAACGAAAGTTTAGTAGTTTGTGGGAGACAATCACATGATTCTGCGGACGGAAAAACTGGAGATAAAGTTCTATGAACAAAAATCCTTAAAAGACAGTTACGTTCTTTGCCGCAACTCAAAATTCGATACCTGCATTCTAATTACTTTAATGTGTTAACGCCACTTGTATTTTTCAAGTTTGCGGTGAGACTTGCTGTTCATTTGACTTTAATGGAGAAGTGATATACATATCAAATAATATTAGGTGTGTGATATTAAAAATCAAAACTTTGGCTACAAAAAGAAAATAGGAACATATTTATATTTAACTTTACTATATTAATTCAAATGTACGAATACAAAGGCAAGCATAAAAATAAGATTTGAGTATGCTATTGATATTGTGGCCATTATTATGTAAAAATATATGATATTACGTGCATGTTGAAATAGTTTTATCTATAAAAAAGGAATAAAGTTTTAAATGTTAAAACAAACACCCAATTTTGGTCATTTAAAATACACCATAATATATTTCAGCATTTTTTAGTTTTTTTTTGATAAATCAAGCATTGATTCAAAACAGAACCTAGATTTCATCACATGAACTTGTTCATTTTAATATTAAATTGATAATTGCAATTTGCTGAAAATTATCGTATTCAAATGTATTTTGAAAGGTTTATCATCCAAATACTTCAAAAGATCACGAATAATTGTTATCAACTGAAATAGTTCCCCAAATACATTTTTGAACAAATTGTCCTGTATGTAAATTGAAAAGCCATATTATCTAAAATTGATCTGACAGTAGTTTGCAAACAGGTCATTGATATATTTTTAAGTTCTAATTGGCGTTTGTAAAAATTCAACATAATACATAAATCGATTTCACTGAATCTAAGGTCATAATCATGCTGTGCCGTCAAAAAAATCTGAAGTTAGTGAAACACTATTGCAGCGTATAGAGTTCAAAATGTGGAGTCCTTTTATACTTTTTTAAATTCTTTTCCATTCGAAATTTTTCGGGTGTCTAATATTCTTGGAAATACTCATTGTGTTCAATAAAGCATTGTCTTGAAATCGCTTATTTTTTATAATTAACAGTATTTCGTTCAGTTGTGGTTGTAGTTACTAAAATCAAGATTAACTCAAATAAATATTTTTCAACGTAACATACCAATTTTTTGACCTGTTCAAAATTTCTAAATTAGTATTTTAGGTATTACAGGGTTTGCGCATTTGAGAAAATAATTAAAAACACCAAAATTAGCATAATAACTCAAGCGGGAGTATGCTAATTCCATTTTAAAAAATCTCATGTAATTCACAGGTCTTAAAGTTGATTAATTGAAACGAATGTACAAAACATCGGCAAAAATCACATCGACAACTGGACGAACTATACAAAATCAAAGTTGTTGTGTTTTAACATATATCTCAGATTTCTCTAGCTCTACACTACTTTTCAATAATTGTAAGATAAAAATTTGTTTCGAAAGAAAACTTATTGTCATAGGGAGACATATTCTTGGACCAAAATACTATAAAAATATGTTTAACTGTTTTCTGATGGTGTACAAGAGCAACACGCTACTTTTATACAAAATTTTAAATACTTTAGGAGCTCTTGGAATTATGGCTTAATCGTTTTATTCATACAAAATTTAGTATTGTCCTTATAACACAATATGTGCTTAGCTAAAATTGCGAACTACAAAGCAAATTATTCTGAGTAGTGATGTGATTGTTTAGAGTTGAATTGCAAAAATTGTAAAAAAAATTGGTCAAGAATTGTTAACACCCGAATGGAACGCAAACATTGAACATGTGTCCCTACAACTCAAAAAGTCGACTGCCACTCGAACCACGAACATTGTCCTGCGTTTTAGGGAATGATTTCATAGTCATGTTACGCCGCAAAGGTTTGACATTTAAACAAATGGTTCAGTTAATTACAATCAGATTCTGGTACTTTCAAAGGAAGTCGAAGTACCAATTATAAATAAACGTATTTCACAGAAAGTCCTTCATCTATCTACACACTAGATTTTTGCGTTTTTATGGCACAGTT
This sequence comes from Entomobrya nicoleti, assembly GCA_034695465.1. Classification (NCBI taxonomy): domain Eukaryota; kingdom Metazoa; phylum Arthropoda; class Collembola; order Entomobryomorpha; family Entomobryidae; genus Entomobrya; species Entomobrya nicoleti. Next base: position 4,452 of record JAQFZG010003033.1, on the reverse strand, counting down.
TCAACGAAAATAAGTTTTTCTTGGAAATTTAATTCAGTTAGTTTTATAAAATGCATAATTTGTGTCAAACTATTTTTTTATATAAAAACGCCAAAATCTGCTTAAAACTCAATAAACTGTTATAAATTTTAGTCATTGTATGAAACTATTGTAACTGTTTGTCTTCAAAAAATGTTGTTTGAACTTAAATATTGTATTGTTTAGTGTTTATTTGATGTTGTGTTTGCAGTGTTATCGATTAACTAATCCGAATCGATGAAACAATTATAATACTTCTCCACCACACCAAAGTCTTTGCTCTAGTTACTTTACGATGATTTCATAATTGATTCCAATGTTTTTGATATGTTGATACATTAATAAGAGTAAAAGGACAACAAAAAATATGACTTATTGGAAAAAACTAGTTTTTATTTATAAGCAAGTATGTACGTACAGATAAAATCATACATAAATATAAATTGGTGATATAAACGTAACTAATATTCAAAAAAAAAAATCTTACAAATTATTTTTTAGCATGTAAATTAACATATTAACAAGTTTTATTCTCTCATCTTTTTCTTACTATCTTTCTTTTTAACAATCTTCCCCTTTTTAGAACTCTCCTTCTTCATATCCTCCAAACTACTTATATCATGATTCCTCTTCAAATGCCTCTTCAACCCAAAAACCGTAGCAAAATTATGCTCACAAACCTCACACTTTAAAGGCTTACTCTCCTTATTCTCATGAGCTTGATGATGAATATCCAACCGATACTGATGATGATACCTCTTATCACAATATTTACACTTAAACTTCATCGTCTCCTTGTCCTGCACCAATAACCCATCCTCCCCCACATCTCCCTTCAAACCTGGATGCTTCCTCAGCATATGACTCTTCAAACTTTCCACACTCGACTGAGTTTCCCGACATCCTTTAACCGGACATCGAGTCTCCTCCGAATAAACCTTCTTCTCCTCCACATATCCATCCATTGAATAGCTATGCTTTCTCCACAAATGCGACTTTAAATGAACCTTCATATGAAACCGATATTCACAAAATTCACATCCAAATCTCCCCTTTGTTGGTTCATGAACTAAATTGACATGTCGATCAAGTGTACTCTTAATTTGGAATAATTTCCCACAGTAACTACACTCGAAACTTAATTTACTCTTGTGCATGTTTAACTTGTGAATATTAACGTAATCCTGACAAGCAAATGTTTTTCCACAAATATTACAGTCGAAGTCATTTGCGTGGGCGTGTTGACGATGTCGGTTTAGTTCGATTGAGGAATAAAACATTTTCTTGCAAGTTTTTGGATCTTCTGTGCATTTGTAGCGGGGTGTTCCATTATGACGATCCATATGCATTTTTAAACCTTTTGCACAGGATAATATTTTACCACAGGCTGGAAATGTGCATTTGTAAGTAGCTTCATTTAAGTGTACACTTAACACGTGAAGTTCTATGTCAACTTTGTTGGAATATAATTTATTGCAGTTGGTCTCAGGGCAGAAGTATTTTCCTTTCGAATTTCGAACAAGTTTGGGATAGTCGGGGTGACGAGTTTCGAAAGTGGATATTTTTCGGTTGTTTGGACTTTTAAATTTTCGAACTGGCTTGTGCTTCTTTTTAGCATTGGGTTTTCTGGGTGGCTTGCTAGAAGTGGCTTTTTTAGATGACGGATTTTCTGTTTTGGGTTCCGGTGATGAAATTAATGGGTCATCATCATCAAGGTTGTCACTATCTTCCTCGTCAGCTGATATGAGTGGCTCTTCCTTTAAATTCGTTTCAAGGAATGCGTCTAGCTCTTCATCTGATTGGGAAAGTGGAATATCCAATGTATTGTAATCGGATTCATCTGCGGCTTCATTCAGCTCAGTTTTAATTGCGCAATCAATTAAATCTTCGGTTTGTGCATTTTGTGCGTGTGGAGAAGGTGAAAATTCCAAATTATTGAATTCTCTTGAAATAGAAAACGAATGGGTGAATCCTTTATATTCATCTGAAACGAAAGAAACGTGTAATTATTTAAGTTTTTACTTTTGCTTTAACTTAAGCAAATAATTTGTGTAACTTGTCAAAATTAGCTTACGTTCTTTAACTGCTTGTTTGACTTGATATATCCAGTTATCATTTTCACTGTGCAAAGATGATTCAGTAATTTCTTGACTTTTTGAAGCACAAAATCTCGGTATAAAAGTCATTTGAATTTCTCGGAATTTGGTAGTTAACTTTGTCATTTCATTGTAAATTATTTTAAACTGCTGAATAGTACTGAAGCACTGATCACATGTTTTTATAAGATGAGATGGTTCAATATTGCTTATTAGATAGTAGTCTTTGGGTATTTCTAGTACAACTCTCAAAAAGAAACGTAAATCTAATTCTTTAGTTATATTGGTTTCACTGAAATTATTAATTTCACAAATTTCACACAAGGTACCACTTGAAATAGCCATTATTACGGGAAATTTACCAAAGTGAATAGGATTTAATAAATAAACTGAGTAATTAAGTTTTAAATTACTACAGAGGAGAGCAAAGTGAAAATAATATTGTTGCTCGTGTTTTTGTTTGTTTTGTTTTTGCTGCAGTCAGCTGCTTCTATAAGTCTGTACTGTTGCTGTTGTGAAGGATAGATGATCTTTTTCGGGTTAACAGATAATTGGCCAGTTTATCCCCTTCAGCGAATGGATTAATTAACGCCTCCGCTTTGACATTCCTTTTTCGTCAGATTACCTACAAAAAGTGGATGAATTAAGTTAACCTATTATATATATAATTTTAACACATTGAACAAATTAACTGATTATTAATTATTAACGAATCAAAAAATGGATTTACATTTGTTTGCGAGATGCTTCCGAAGTCGGCTCCAAACTTGACTCAACTTCCTAGTCTGGTCATTAGTCGCCTCGCCATCACTATCAATTGATAACCTTGCTTTCTCCCAAATGAACTGCTGCTGAAATTTTGGAGGGATTCCCTTTGCCATCTGCTGCGATCGTGTAGCTTTGAGAAATATCAGCTGACTTTGTTTTGCTTTGGCTTAGCTATCCCCTTTGTCTGTGAAAAGTATTAAATGAAAATTACATTTTCTTCATTTTTGAGGAGTTAATTATTTTTAATTAATCGTCAATTTAAAATGTAATGCGAATGACGTATGAGCAAAAAAAGAAAAGTTTTGTAACTAAGGTGGTTAAGATGGAGGAGATCGATGAGGTAGACTTGTGTTTGATCTGCTGCTCAAAAATTAAAACTAAAAAGGTTCATCTTAACAATAATAATAGTCAGTTATTGTCGAATAATTTAATTGTATTCTATCTGCTGAGGAGGGTGCTTCAAGTGACGGATAATGAGTTGAGAAAGAACCTGATAAGCTGTGGAAATCCAGTCAAGTGGATAAGACTGTGTGATAAGTGTAGTGAGTTGACGAGACAAGCAGAGGAGCTGCACAGGAAGTTAAGGAGAATTAAGAGGGAGTTAAGTTGCCTTGAAAAGTTAATTTGGGATAAGACAAGGTTATCAATTAATAGTGAAGATGACAGGAAATTGGTGGAGGAGACTATTGACTTGACTGAGACAACAGGTCATGTTTGGAGGAGAATAAGGAATCATGTCGCAAACAAATGTAAATTACGATTTATCTCCGTAAAGTAATAAACAGTTTAATTTTTTTTTATTAAATGGGAATTTAATTGGTTTTTTGTAATTATAATTATTTAGGTAATGTTACGACGACAAATAGGCTGGCTGCTGGGGCGGAAACATTAATCAACCCATTCACTGAAGGAGATAAACTGGCCAAGTATCTGATAACCCAAAAATCCACCACTGCCATTTTACCAATTGAACATTCTGAACAAAAAGTGAATGAGGAGGATGACCATAACAACTTGTTACAAGGGACCAATGTCGAATCCACCTCATCATCATCACCTTCGTCTACACCAACAATAAAAATTGAGGCGACACCTGAACTTGACTCGGAGGAACCACAATTAACTCACAAACTTGACCATACAAATGTTGAGAATCTGTTGATAGACAACTTGGTTGGGAAGTTGGGAGGAGTCAAAGTTGAATTTTATGATCAAGGCGGCAGGGATCAGGAGGGGGATGCTGATTTGGAGGAGTATGGAGGGAACAAGGTGATGGTACAAGATAAGCTGAATGATGATGATAAGGTGGAAGAGGAGGATGCAGATTGGAATTGGGAACATGATGATGACAATGAGGAGTCGGAGGTAGATCAAGAGGAGATGGATGGGTATGCCCAGGAGGAGAACTTGTCCAATTTTTCACCGAAAGACAGCTCTAAACCAAAGAAAAAGATGTCAAAGGTCAAGGGTTCTCCTCAGACAACTCAAAAGAAAATTCGGCCAACGTCCACAGAAAAATACCGGAAAATGGAGAAAACTGAAGATGGGAAATTTAAATGTCGTCACTGTG